>CM051006.1:7049414-7109414 GCA_027704905.1 Muraenolepis orangiensis
TGGCTGTCCAAAAATAATGGCCAAACACTTCGACACTCATTGTACACCGCTAGGTGACTTCACTAGCCGTGTACTACAGAATTCCCCATTCCATTCCACACCTTCCCTCACACACACACACACACACACACACCAGGCATAATTAATATACAATATGTTACACAGATACAGTATATACACACACACACACACACAACCGCGCATACACACACACATACATTTTACAGTACACAACAAACCCTGCCTCATATCCACCCTCCCGGTCATACAATGCTATTAAACAGTGATTTAGAAATTGTGACGAATAGATCTCATTTGTTATAGTCCAAAAGGAAAAAAAAACCAATAAAAGAAAATAAAAATCTCTAAAACGTTGGATGCCTTTTTCTTTCAAATCAAAATCGCCCACAAAAACCGATAAATGAGGCGAGGATTTTTATTTTTTTTTAAACTTAAATCCAGAATGATGAAGTAAAACAACCGTGGCCCAAAGTGCTGTGTGTGGGCTCAGGGTCGAGGCTTTGGCTCTCCACGTCTCTGCATACCAACGCTCCTGTTTACTTTCACCTTCCCGTGACTTTTGAATAAACCCACCAGCACCAAGCCAAGGTCTCGTACTCCCACACGTGTTGAGTGGCAATTATCAAAAGCAAATCCAAAAATGTTCAATCTCTATGAATCAACATAAGCGAGAAATCCATTGGAAAGAAAAAATGGAAAACATAAATAATACTAATTATAATTTGTGGCATGTGGAAGAGTTCCTTCACTGCAATAAGAGCATACTGGGGAGTTTAAATGTATGCCAAGGTTCTCCCAAAAAGAAACCTAACCAAAAAACAGAACTCAATTAAAAAAACAAAATTAACAAAATTGAAGATTTACACCTTTGTGGTAGTATCAATACATGTTGAAGGTTTCCTTCAAAGCCAATTAGGTGGGCTTTCAGATACTTTATGACATCATAAATCCTTAATGTGGGTTTTTGGTATAAAGTAATTTGTTAGTTCACAAATGCAGAGTTTGACTTTACCCCGGAATTGAAAAGAAAAAATAGATTGGTCGAGAGGCCTTTTCAAAGTTCTTACCTGTGAAATTCACACACACACACACACACACACACACACACACACACACACACACACACACACACACACACACCACACACACACACACACACACACACACACACACACACACACACACACACACACACACACACACACACACACACACACACACACACACACACACACACACACACACACACACACACACACACACACACCTTGACTTTCTTAATCAACTTTCCAGTAGAACCCTCAGCCCAAGTGTGCCGTAACGAAGACCCAGGACCTCATAGAGTTCATTTTTTTCGGCCCATAGAACCGGTTCTAAACACCAACGGTTCTAAGCTGAACAACGTCCTCACCGCCCCCAGTCCGTAACCCGGACAGTAACCATGCCAACGAGCTCTGTACAAGTTATTAGTGCAATTATATTCTTATCATTCGAAGGAGAATTAAAAAGTACAAAAAAAAATAATCATAAATGAAGCTCAACAGATGCTAGTTGGGAAGAGATATTTTTGACATACACACACACACATGCAGCCACGCAAAAAATAATAATAATACAAAATATATATAATGTACTCATACACGCCATCCAGTTGTGGAGGACGTCAATCACCACGCCTCTGATATGTAACACAAGCAACACAAATCATAATCTATCGACTCTCCCCCCTCCCCCCGCCCACAGAAGACCCCATGAGATGACATGAGATAACTAATGAAATAGTAACTGAACTTCATGTCGTATGTTGTATGACCTGTATCATGCCTTGGAGAGTACCCTAGCGATTATGTCCATTTCTTAGTTATTATAAGTTATTATATTCCAATTCACAGGATCTTTGAATGAATCACACGTCGACTTCCGCTCAGCCCAAAAAAAAAACCAAAACGAAAGCCAGAACAAGGATTCATCACTACTGGGTTGGTGAGAGCTCAATGAGCACTAACTCCATCTGAAGGAGTTGAAATGTTTCCATACTACAAACCTGAAACTAAAACTGAAAAACAAAAAATAAAAAATAAAATAAAAAACTTTAGTGTTTAGTGGGGAGAGCAGAATGCACATAGAGGCACACAATCACTTCCTGGTTCACGTTATCCACTTCCTGCCAACTTCACAGCACTGGGTCAACACCTCTTTCACGCGGACCCCAACCAAGCGATGGGTTCTCTCTTGGCCTCTTCATCGTCATCATAACACTTTGCGTGACACAACATGGCAGGTTTAGGATATATATAGTTCTTGGTGGGTATACATTCAAACTCGACCCGGTTGCATTTTGGTAGGTGGGGGGTGGGGAGTGGACGAGATTGAAAGGGAACCCATTGGACGAACACGCAACCTGCTGTCAAGTCGTCCGGCCCACACCCTCAGGTCTACGTATCAGCCAGGACTCTGGAAAGAAGATGCGCTTATTGCACTTGCGTGATGGGGACAGAGAGAGAGAGAGAGAGAGAGAGAGAGAGAGAGAGAGAGAGAGACGGAGAGACAGAGAGAAAGGGAGAGAGAGAGAGACAGTCCGACAGACAGACAGACAGAGAGAGAGAGAGAGAGAGAGAGAGAGAGAGAGGTGTGCGTCTGCAAACTAATATTGACAGGGGTGTAGAGATGGAAGTGGATCACGTGAATGACTAACGACTTTCGCTCCTCTCCGGACAGAGATTTAGACGCCATCTTTTGTGTTGTTGTTGCCGTTTTGTTTGTTGTTTTTTTAAAGCTGGAATAGACAAGTCACTAAAAGCATCAGAAGATATGTAAAAAAGGGACGGCACTCCTTTTCACACGCTTGCACGCACCCGAAGAATGACGAGGCGAAGAGGGGTGGCTCACTTGAAGACCCCGGGTCGAAAAGGAAAGTAACTTAAGCAACCGTGGATGGGGAGAAGAAGAAGAAGAAGGAGAGAAGGAGGAGGAGGAGGAGAGCGGGAACCAATCCAGGGACTCATTCACAAGTCTGTTCTGCGCCAACCTCACACACACACACACACACACCCCCCCCCCCCGCATCCGTCTTCCCCCCCTCCCCCTTCCCCCACGGCTCCACTCCCGTCTCAGACCACCAGGATCTTGACCTCGTCCTGCTCGTCGGGCCGGTAGAAGAAGGGGATGCAGGGGTTGTCCCCGAGGAAGGGTGGGGAGCGCGGCGGCCCCTGGGGGTTGCGGATCTCCTGCAGCAGCTGCATGATCTGTCGGGTGGTGCCGTCCTCCTTGACCGCGGCCTGGGGGTCCGCACCGGGGTGGTGGTGGTGGTGGTGTTGCTGGGAGTAGGCGGAGGAGGTGGTGTCCGTGTCTGGGTCCGTGAGGGGGATCACCTCCATGGCGTCTGCCGGAGAAGGAGGAGAGACGGAGATAAGAGACCGAGAAGGACAGTTTAATATTGCTTTCATCCAAGGCAACTTGATGTTGTTTTGTTGTTGTTGTTTTTTAGATTAGGAGCTGGGCAATCATTCAATATTATCGTTTATCTTATCGAGTTTGTGCTCATCTTCGAATGGCATCGTATCGCCATGAAACACACAGTCACTTTATCAGTATAAATGCATTACGATGAGAAGGCTCGTACTTGCAATGATCCAATAATCCATAATCCAAGAAGTTAGAATCTTAAAAAAAAAAATCTTCTTTAGGATTTAGATTTAGAATCCTCTTTAGATTGACGATTGAAAAATGTTATCTGCCATACGCAACAAGTACAATGGAACGCTTACTCCGCAGTAGGAATTTTCTAAAACACGTTTCTATAAAAATACTGTACACAATAACAATAAAGTGACTGACTTCATTGGTCACATACATGTACACATAACCCATCCTAGTATTAGAAGCAGGGGGCAGCTATTTTATGTACAGTGCCCGGGGAGCAGTGTCGGTGTCTGGTGCCTTGCTCAAGGGCACCTCGGCAATGCCCCGGGAGGCCAACTGCGAACACCTTTTTCCAAGTACCAGTTCTCACTCCGTACTTGAACCGGCGACCCTCCAGTTCCCAAGCCCCAAGACTTAGAACGCTGCAGGTAGAACAGGTGTGGCGGGGTCAGTACCTGAGTCTGTGTGGTCGGTGCCCTGGTAGTCGGCGTCCAGAGGGGAGCCGCGGTCCTGCCCCAGGGGCAGCAGGTCGGGGTCGGCCGGGCCGGACGCCACCACGGCCGAGTAGCGGTGGTACCAGTCGTCTCTCTCCGCCACCAGGCGCATCACCAGGTCCTGGAGCTCCGACAGCTTAGCCTTCATCTCCTCCTTGTCCTGGGCCAGCATGGTGATGTACTGCTCCTTCTCCTGGTGCTTCTGCTTCATGATGGCCCGCTGGCTCTGGTACAGGGCGATGTATTCACCTGCACACGCAAACCCCCCCCCACCCCAACAGGATGAGTTACTGCTCTGTGCTCGTCCCAACGAGGTTCGTCCAGTTCCAATACTAGGCTAGTGTACTGGTGGTTTGGTGTGTTCCCACTACTCCCAATCTAAAAAGGTTGAGGGTTTGATCCTCTAGGTCTACACAGCCTCTACACACCTCTAAGCTTCCTTGATTGCTTTCCCTTTGGATTAAAAGCATGTAAACAGTACTACTCAACGTGGGTCATTAAGGAGCACGTAGGTATGATGCTCATGAGACAGGTCGCCCTGTAACGGTAAGCCTGACCTACGACCTACCTATGGTGTCGGTCTCGCCGGACAGCTGGATGCAGCGGTGCTCCAGCTCCTCCACCCGCTCCCTCAGGTCGACCTTCTCCTGCATCAGGGAGGTGAAGCGATGCTGCAGCTTGTCCATGGCTCCGCGCAGGGCCTCGTGGACCTCGGCCGGCACTCCTGAACCCCCTGGCGGAGCGGCGGGAGACACGGCGCAGAGGTGCATTATGCAATATGTCACGAACGCAATCAAGTCATGAAACGGGTTCTGCGGTTCTCCACTGCTAGAACCACCACCACATGAGGTTCAGGGTTCCGATGGCCACCTGGCATGGCACAGATGCTGAGAATGCACACGTTGACAAATCCATTTCAGTTCAACAACTGACGTGCTGCAAGCTACCGCCACTGATTCTTTCACAGCACTCCTGCCCCAACGTCCTACTCTGATCAAAAGCTGTGGACTACATCGTGGTTTAAGGGTGCGTTCAAAAACAAGTAACCTATACCAATCCAGCACCTCCACACAGCCGTCCCTTTGAACCTACCTGTGTGTTCGGGGCTGTGGTCGCTGCAGCCGTCTGGCTCGTGGCTATGACCGTGACCATTCCCGTGGCTGTGGCTGTGGCCGTGGCCGTGGCCGTCATCATTGTCAAGGTGATGGCGGTCGCCATCGTCGTGGTGACCGTGGTGGTGCTGACGCTCCACAGCCAGGGCGGCGGAGGCCTGGTGGCGGGCGGCCATGTGGAGCCGGTGCTCCTCCTCCAGCTGCCGCCTGGCCTCGTCCCGCTCCGCCTCCAGCTGGGACACCACGCCTCGGATGAACTCCTCCTGGGAGGAGGAGAGTGAAAGTGGAGGATGGTAGAGGGAGGAGGATGGAGGAAGGAGGGGAGGCAGAGGGAGGAGGAGAGGAAGGAGGAGGAAAGGGGAGGTGGAGGATGGTAGACGGAGGAGGATGGGAGATGGAGGAGTAGGATGAAGGAAGGGAGGCAGAGGGAGGAGGAGGAGAGGAAGGAGGAGAGGAAGGAGGAGGAAAGGGGAGGTGGAGGATGGGAGACGGATGAGTAGGATGGAAGGAGGGGAGGCAGAGGGAAGAGGAGAGGAACAGAGGACCATGAGGAGAGGACTTATTGTATAAGCCAGGATGTGCACACCAGTGTGAGCGGATGGCCCATTTATTTTGAATGAGGAGGCCATTACTTCTTACCATTTCTTTGTGGCTCTCGAAGTCTTCCGGGATGTCGATGGAGGGGGACTCCTGTGGGCTCTCTGCTCCCTCACCTACGTAGCACAAACAATACGTTATAAATCTATTGGGTTCATTCGCACGTGTTCATTATTCACTGTCTTCACACACACACACACACACACACACACACACACACACACACACACACACACACACACACACACACACACACACACACACACACACACACACACACACACACACACACACACACACACACACACACACACACACACACACACACACACACACACACACACACACACACACACACACACACACACCGATAGTAGCATACTTTAAATCGACTTTAATTTTAAGACTGGGAACACAACACAATGTCAACACAACTTCTGTTCCTCTGAATAATAGGTCGATTGCTGACAAGCGTGGGTGTAAATCCATCCACTGCATCAGATGCATACTGTAGCAGCAGCTTATTAAAAAGGTCAATACGCCAGGCCCCTTCCTTACCTCGGTCTCTGAGGGACGTGCTGAGCACAGAGCTGGCTAGGAGATCCTGCACCTCAGTCTTCAGCTGCTGGTTGTCTCTCACCAGCAGATTCAGGCGGCCCTACACACAGACCGGGGGGGGGGGGGAGGGGACAGACACAGCCAGTGAGCCACAACACAAGCATGTCTTCGGTGCGTTGCGTGTGGTCTCCAACTCCTACAGTATGAGATGGTATTCAAGGTTCTGCCTCACTTTGAGAGTAGTCCACCGAAAGCGGCCAAAAGGGGACAAACTATCGGTGACATTCACAAATGTGTCCCGTTGGTCAGTCACTGGAAAAGACGTAAGTCATCCCTGACCTGCGGTTCCATATTTAGATGCGATGGGTTACAGTTCGATTTCTGAAGTTACACGCCAATATCTTACTCAACGGCTGAGAAAAACAACGTTCTGTTATGTCTGTTATTATCAGCTTGAATATAGGGCATGAAACTGATAGCTATTGCTATTTTTTAACTGTTGTCCCTAGTTGGGCTCTTGGCCTTCACATACACACAGTGTAGTAACACGTTACAGATTTCAGTGTCATAATGATTGCAATGAAACAATGCAATCCGTAACTAACCCTACGCAAATACCCAGTACCAGTATTATTTCCACTCCCACCACCCCCCCCAACTCTATTGCTCCGGTCCACAGCCATAGGGCCACTGTCCCACTGCCTGGGACGGTGACAGAGACCCGGGCTGGGGCCCCAGGTGTCCTCTGACCTGGGCTTGTTGGAGCTGCTGGTGGCTGATCTCCAGCTGCACACGGCCCTGGCTCTCGTCGTGCTGCAGGCGGTCCATGAGCTGGACTTGCTGCAGGTACTGGTGGTTCAGCTGCTCCCGCTCGGAGGCCAACATCTGGTAGCCGGCGGAGTACTGCTGCAGGTGGGCCAGAACCTGGTCACGCTGCTCCAGCAGAGCCTGGGCCTCCTGGCTCTTCAGACCCAGCTGGGTGGGAGGAGGATAAAGAAAGATAGACGATAAAAGCACGGTAATGGTGATGAATTAAAGTATTCGGAAGTGAGTTCTATGCGTTGCAGTAACGGGGTTGACTGCGGGCCTGCCTATGTAGGAGACTATTTTGATTACGCAAAATCCGTGATTGGTTAGGGGAGTTCATCTCGCCTGTCAATCATCACAGCTGCATGAAACGCAACACTTTCTCAATGGTAGATAAGTGTAGGGAGGGAGCCGAGAGGAAGGGGACGTTCTTTGGTCGTTTTGTTAAAAAAAAAAATCTTGCTCTCTCTTTTTACAACTGTCAAATCTTACCTACAGCACCTTAAACAAAGGTGTCTCCGTGTCTGTTTGACCTCACCTGTTCCTTCAAGTTATGCAGGTCCTCCTGGAGTTGGCCAAGCTTGCGTGCCACCTCCTTCTTCACGTGCTGCTCTGATTGGATGGCGCTGGTCAGCTCCATGTTCTCATTGGTCTGTTTGAATGGCCAGAGAAAGTGACGTCATGTTTGAGCTGCTTAGAACTGATTTGACAAGGTTTGACAATGTCTCCAACCAAAGAGCTTTGAAGAATCGACCTTGAAGACTAACAACATTAAGAAAATCATCAGATTATTAACAGGATGGAACTAAGGTTTATTATCATCAATATCTTTATCATACTTTGCTGGACTCATTAGTTACTGCACTGTATTCATGATGCTGCTGCACTACAGGCACTTTAAAATGTTTTTTTAAATCATTTTGCACAATTCAAAGCATGTACATATCATCCATCAGTCACTTTGTTATTTTTCTAATTTGTATTGTGTATAGTATTTTTATAGTATTGTTCTAGGAATGCATACTGCGGGAGGGAATGGGGAGTAAGCATTTCATTGTACTTGTTGCAAATGGCTAATAAAAGTCTTGTATTTTGTATTGTATGTTCCATTCAGCGATTCGTATGAATACAGTGTTCGTGGCCATGTTAACACGGTAATCAGTATGCGAGTACCCAGGTAAGGTACTTACATACTATAGGGTATGACCAACGTCTCTGATCTTTAAGCCGTAAACCAAACCGAGGTGCAGCCCATTTGTAAAACACACAAAACATAGAAACAATAGTCCCTTTCTTTACCAGTTTAACAAAGCCGTTCTGCATCTCGGCCAGCTGGTCCTTGAGCGTGCGGTTCTGGGTGAGGGCGCGGCTGATGGTGGCCTTGTCCGACTGCACGTCCTCCAGCATGCGCCGGCGGTCCTCCGTCTCTTGGCACTGGCCCTCCACCTGCTGCTCCAGCTTGCCCATCTGAGTCTCCTGCTCAGCAACCAGCCGGCTCAGCTGCTCGTTGTCCCGCAGCTGGAGGGGGGGGTGAGATGGAACCCCATAAAGGAATTTTAAAATAGATTCATAATGTGCAAAATCCCCACACAACCGCGGGTCGTAGAATTATCTTTTGGTAGAACATGGACGCTCAAGCTCAAGAGTTTAGTGTCCACAATACACATGTACCGCAATGTGTCAACAACTTTACATTCAATACAGTAACTACTGGACAGACTCTATAATTATTAACAGGACTGACCGTAAGTGCTTGAGTGCGTAAATGGGAGGAGCATGTGCATTAGTGGGAGGGGCAGGTACATTGGTGGGAGGAGCATGTGTGTGTGGTAGTGGGAGGAGCATGTGTGTGTGGTAGTGGGAGGAGCATGTGTGTGGTAGTGGGAGGGGCAGGTACATTGGTGGGAGGAGCATGTGTGTGTGGTAGTGGGAGGAGCATGTGTGTGTGGTAGTGGGAGGAGCATGTGTGTGGTAGTGGGAGGAGCATGTGCATTAGTGGGAGGGGCAGGTACATTGGTGGGAAGAGCATGTGTGTGTGTGTGCTAGTGGGAGGAGCATGTGCATGAGTGGAAGGAGCATGTACATTAGTGGGAGGGGCAAGTGCATTAGTGGGAGGGGCAAGTGTATAAGTGGGAGGGGCAAGTGTATAAGTGGGAGGGGCAAGTGTATAAGTGGGAGTGGAAAGTGCATTACTGATTCAATTGTTACTCACACAGGTGTTTGTGCCACATGGTATATAGTCTCACAAATCAAACTTTAGATAAATTCAGACTTAAATAAATATTACATAAATAATCTAAGCATAGCTCCGCCCCTTTTAGTTTTTGGTTGTCTGAAACCAGACTCTGTACCGTCTCCCCCCCAGAAGCTGGACGGACTCAGTCTGTGGTGGTGTATATACCTGTGCTTGGTACTGGGCACCGAGGGCCTCCCTCTCCTGGTGAAGGCTGTGGAGGGCCTCCTGCAGGGTCACCTCCCTCTCCGAGGGCCCTGAGGGCCGGGGCTCGGCATGGTCCCGGGCCTGCTGCTCCTGAGACAGTAACGCTAAGGGGGGGACACACACAAAGAGAAGGAAGAAAATAAAGTAACTTTTCCTCTAAAAAAAAGGTTGCTAGTCGTGTGGGTGACGGGTAACCATTCCAGGCGATATTAGATTAGATTCAAATTGATTGTCAAGTACAGTACAGCGAAAGGAATTTGGCATCTAACCAGAGCGCAAATGTTGCAGTAAAGTGGTAATATATCATTTACAGAATAATATGTAAAAACCGTCTAAAAAAAATACTACTAAAAACAGGTATAAAATTACTTATAGAGTAGGTATGAGATCTTTTTAATAAATAAATAAATATATATTTATTAAAAAGGTACAAGTAGTCCTATACAAGTAGATATGTCTTGTAGCGGCCCTGATTCGGTTCCAACCTGTGGTCCTATGCTATGTCATTTATCATCTCCTTAAATTGTCCCTTTATTTCCATATAGGGGACAAAAACTCCATCTAATTAAAATAGAGAATGGGCAGTCAGCATTCCATTGTACTTGTGGCAAATAAAAACATCTTGAATTATATATATATATATTATATATATATATATATATATATATATATACCGTATTGACCCGAATATAAGACGGGGTTTTTTTCCTAGGAAAAAAATCTGAAAAAGAGGGGTCGTCTTATAATCGGGGTTTAGACTTTTCGATGTACCGTTATTGCACATGTAATTGCACAACAACAGATTGTGCCAAACGAGTGTTCCGAGACACCGCGCGACACTTAAAGTAACTCAAAGTCTTAAAGTAACAGTACATAAAAACAGTTACCTGGAGAGATAGAAATGGAGAGACACAGCGACCAACTTGAAAAAAGTGGCTCAAAAGTAGGGCAAGTTAATAAACAGGAGAGACAAAGTTACAATGCCAATTTTAAGATAATGGTGATAAACGAAGCAGAGACATCAAACACCTGTCATTGCGACGCAGGACAAGCCCAGCGCCTGCCCTCAGACTTCAGAGAGAAGCTACTGTCTTATCAGCGATGTGATCAAGTTAAGGAAGAAGCACTCATACCCCCTTGATCAGATGGGCAATGCTGATCAAACGCCTGTGTATTTTGACATGCCAACATCTGTCACTGGGCATAGGAAAGGCGGCAAATCAGTGATTGTGAAGTCGATTGTGAAATCAGTGACTGGAAACGAGAAGAGCCAGTAAACGGTCATGTTAACACACCTCGCAGATGGGACAACACGTACGTGGTTTTAAAACACAAGACTGTACCTAAAGAGGCAGTTTTTGTTTTTGTTTGCCAAGTTAGGCAAATTTGAACACAATGTGTGATGTGTGTTATCATTATTTTCAAATACAATAATTTTCTTTATAAAAAAAAGATTTTGTCTTCAAAACATTTTTTATTAATTTTTTTCAAAAATGAGTCTTGAAAAAGAGGTGTCGTCTTATAATCGGGGTCGTCTTATATTCGGGTCAATACGGTATATATATATATATATATATATATATATATATATATGTCATGCAAGTGTAATAGTCATGAATGTACTAAAGTGCATTGGATGATTAAATAATTGTACAACACACTACACCCACTGGGCAGGCTAGGGGTCGGGGGTGTTCTGACTCCAAGTGAAACGGTCCTGGGTTCGATCCCCAATGTCTGCAGCCTTGAGCGAGATGCCCTAACCACCACCCCCCCCCCCCCATCTGCTCCTTAGTGACATGTATCTGAATTCATTGAACGTCGCTTTGGATAAAAACAAGACAGCAAAATAACTAAATCATCCAAAATAAATGTAGTGCATTTATTGATAATTAGCATGCACCTAAAATGTACAGTGAGCAACTACAACAGTTTGGCACTTGAAATTCTTTTAAATATTTTTGAAAAATTCAAAACATGTAAATATCATATCAGTCACTATTTAGTTCTTTTTATGCTTATTATTATTTTTTATTGTATTTAGTTTCATACTGCGGGAGGGAAAGGGGAGTAAGCATTCCATTGTACTTGTTGCAAATGGACATTAAAGCATCTTATATTGTGTACAAATACACATTTACTATACTGTCGAAAACACTACAACTGTACATTGCAGACAACCGACAGTGCAGAGCACAAGGGGGGTGGAATTAGAGTAGGGCAGCCTGTAAATTATTTACCAGCAGTGTTTTTCAATTCAGCAACCTGGGACTCCAGCTCTTGGACCCGATTGATGTTGCTGTCCCTTTCCTCTGCTACTAACGTCACCTGCGGACACACGTAGCGCACACACACACAAGAAGAGATAATAAGACGGTGTACAGAGTCGGTCATCTCTGGTCGCCCCGACTAGACGTAACGTTCCCAAAATCTAAATCTGGAGGATCGAATCCTCTTCATAGGACTCACATACATGTAAACACACACAGTGAAATTTGTTTCTCTGCATTTAACCCATCCTAGTATTAGGAGCTGTGGGCAGCTATTGTATATACAGTGCCTGGGGAGAAGTGTGGTGCCTTGCTCTAGGGCACCTCGGCAGTGAGTGCCCAGGTGTTTCCTTGAACCCGGCGACCTTCCGGTTCCCAAGCCAAGTCCTAACCTAAGACCGAGCTATCCTGCCGCCGCACACGGAACATGAAACCGACACATCTGTGCAGAAGACGTATATATGCGTTATACTATGTACGACGTGTCATACACCATTTACCTGAGTCAACAGTTGCTCCGTCTTATCCTTCCAGACGCGGCCCTCTCCCTGAATCTGTTCAGCGTAGCGGTCCCTCTCCGACTGCAGATTGGCCATGGACTCCAGGAGCTGCTCCCGCCAAGACAAGACGGTGGTCAGTAGATACGACGACAGCGTTATTAGGTTATTGATTGAGCTGCGGTTATTCAACACGTCTTCACGACACACAATGTCCATTTTTTGGTATTTTACAGGACATATATAGGTCTTGTTAAAAGCATTTTTTGTGTGTACTGCATCGTTTCATTCCAGGGTTGCCTTTGTTGACAATTCTCAAGTTCCCCATGGCAACAGCCGTGGCCGTCTATTTATCATGCAACAAACATCTGAACGCTGACAGTAACCGACCAGTCCATTAATAAGTACGATTTTCCTCAGATGAGACATTTTTTCCCCAACAGGGAAATGGAACAGGGAAGTGTCTGCATGGACCAGGGGTACTCAAGAGGACATGAAGAGCGGACATTTCACATTGTTGTTACTTGTGGTGACAGCATGAATTCCAATGTTCTTTGGAATGACACTTCCATTGTTATCCAGAAAACAAAGCCTACTAAAAAAAACAATCTACTATTATTTTTTAAACAGAAATAAGAGATATGATTTAAACAATTAAAGCTACCCATACCAACCCAACCATTAAAAGAGACAGACAGACTGCTAGAACCGATTAACGATCTACTATGTACAAACAACTCAATTTCAACAAGACATGTTGTAGTGGACCTGGTGTGTGTGAGCCTCCAGTTGCTGCTTCTCCTCCAGTAACACCTGGACCTGTTGGTTGGCTGTGGACGGCTCTGACTGACTGGAGAACTACACCATGACAAACAACAAACAAACAGACAGACAGACAGACGGGCTTGTAAGAACACGGTGGTAGCGGTAATAGAGATTAAATGAATGAATAACATCAAAACGTGTTGGCGTGACAATGAGTCATTGTGCAGATGCTTCTACCTAAAGCCACTTACAGGTGAGGCCCAGTCCAAAATTTGAGCTAGTAAACCACAAACTCCTGCAAGAAGTTAGTTTTATGTGCAACATATTCTACTGAGCGCATGTACTGTAATTCGACTTAGTTATTTTTACTCTGTGTATATGGATAGGTAGTAAGGGAAACAAAACGTTTCTCTTAACTTCAAGGCATAGTTCTTTGGTTCCTGTGCTCACCTACTATGCACTTGAACTACCTTGAATAGAGGGTAACCTTTCCCAATCCTTTTGTGGAATGAACCTGGTCGTGTAGCCCTGACTCACACTGTAGACACTTTGGACAGAACCTGCGTGGGTTGTTTGCGGAGGGCCGTCCGTTACCTGCTGCAGCATGAGGTCGGCCATCTCCAACCTCTTGCGGAGGTCGTCCAGCTCCAGCCTCATGGCCCCGTTCTCCTGGCTGCTCAACTTCAGCTGCTCGGTCAGCTCCGAGCTCTGCTGCTTCGACTCGTCACTCACGCTGCTGCAGACGGGCGGACACACATCAATACACCGGGCATACTGTGACACAATGCACGAGAGGGTGTGACGTCTGTGCGTCTGAATCTTTGACTCGCTACAACGAATCGAGTATTCATGGCGGCTAGTATTGCAGTCACCATACCATACTGCAACACATGATTTATCACTCCCCTTCCTTCATCAAAATCAATTAAGCAGATTAAGAAAATGAATGAATCATTCCATTGGATCAAACCACGGCACAATGAAAACATCTCAGATGTTTTCATTTTGTTTCATTTTCTTAATAATTCACAAAGCAGTCCGCAAACGCATTGTATGTGCGTTTGGTCTATTCAGTTCTTATTTTGTGTAGGGAGCCGGAGACAGTGACGGGCGGGGTCGGGGGAAAGGAGGAGGGTGGAGAATCGGGCTGTACAGAGGGCCCTCGAGCTCTGAGAGTCACTCCAGCAAAAAGGCACACAGCGGAACAGAACGCAACTCTCCAGTCACTGCTGTGCTGCGGCGTGTTTATAAAAAGGGAGTGTGTTCATTGCGTTAGCGCCACGTATTCAGTCTATGTCAACAGACTTGAAAGAGTACAAGAACAAATGCAGCAGCTACAAGACAACGAATGTCTATTATTATTACTACTATTTTTATCATTCATCTGTCGCCAATTACTGTGTTATGCCCACATATCACAGTACAGCATATTGTGGTCTTTTGTTCAGTGTGTGAAGTGCAGCCCACACACAAACACACAACTGATACACACTGATACCAACATGCGTTTTAGTTTCAATAGTAGCAGCATTAGTCTCGATACTACTGTCACACTATGAATTTCCGTTTGAATACCGTTTCATTGACGGTTTCAGTTTGCTGCAAGAGACGAGTCTAACAGTATGAACCTTGTCGAGGTGACACACTTAACGTAACGTGTGCTGCTGTGACACTCCTAAGATAACAAGGATTGCCTATTGTCCACATGTGGTGCAAGAGCTCCATTGACTTACTTCAGTCTGAACACCTCCAGTCTCAGGCTGTCCCTCTCGTTCTCAAGCTCCTTGTTGTGCTACAGACAAAGACAAAGGTGTTGAAAAATAAGCATATATATATATATATATATATATAATTTTCACTGTACTGTACTTGTGCTGTACAATGACAATCAATTTAAATCTAATCTAATCTATATATATTTTTGAACACACAATTTCCCACAATCCTAATTGATACATTAGATGTCTAAATCTTAATCTAGAGGATTTGAATTCTCTTTATTGGTCACATACATGAACACATACCCAGTGAAAATAGTTTATCTGCATTAAACTCATCCTAGTTGAAGGAGCAGTGGTCAGCTATTGTATATACAGCGCCGGGTAAGCCGTGTAGGGGTCTGGTGCCTTGCTCAAGGGCAACTTGCCAGTGCCCAGGTGTTTCGGGGACTTGAACCGGCGGCCTTCTGGTTCCCAAGCCAAGTCCCAACAGACTGAGCTACTGCCGCCCCAAAAAATGATATTAGAGTGATGTTGGTCACTCGAGCTTAAGGTTCTTTTGGTTTGTGTAACTCCTCTGACAGACAGACAGACAATTCAAGGATGGTTTGATTGGTTTTTTTGCATGCTTCTATCAATTTGCGACAAGTAACTATTTGCGTTTCCCGTTCTAGCTTTCTATTTACAAGCCCTTTAGCAGATGCTTCTTCTTCCTCTACTCAGACAGTGAGTTCAGACACAGCCTTAAAAGAAGCAGGTAGGGGTTAGGGCGCCTACAGGTGAGCTGCAGAGACACCACCAGTACTGGCCCACCCGGGTGTATCGCTGGCATTCCAGTCGTTGGGACAATAATAGATCCTTGAGATTTCTAATGGGAGTGTGTGTGCGTGTGTGTGTGTGTGTGTGTTACCTTTTCAAACAGTTTCTGCTGTGTGGAGACTGACGAGAGCGTTCGCTCCAGCTCAGCCATCCTCTGCTTGTTGCTTTGGAGACGGTTACTAAGCTCCTCCGCCTCCCCTGGAAGAAATAAGACACGCACACAAACAAATTTAGCAACGGGGGCACGCTTACTCGCATGCACACACACATTTTAAACGTACGTTATTTGCACAAAATAAATGAATGCCTAAACCTCACACACACACACACCTGCTTTCTGTCGCGCAGCATGTTGTGTGTATTGGAGTGCTGTTTGCAGCTCCGATTTCTCTGACACCAGGATACCAATGGTCTGGATGTGAACCTAAAGAGAGATGCAGATAGAGATCAAGACATGCGTCACAGACTGGAATGCGTTGTGGTCAGTGACGCCAAACCTCAACACAACAGAAAAAGTAAGGTAGCGACCTGCAGTTGTTCACGCATGGCTCCATGTTCCTTGGAGGACTTCTGCTCAAACTCTTTTCTCTCCTGTGGACGGAGAAACACAGAGTGAATGGATCAGTCAGGGGGTGAAAGGACCAGATTCAAAAACACAAATGTTGTTTTTTTGGGGTATTTTTTACCTTTTGTAGTTGTTCCGTGAGACCCTGAGATTGCTGGGACTGAAAGAAAAGTGGAACAAACTCGATCAGAAAAAGGACATAAAAGCCCCCAATTGGGTTTATAGAGAAATGCACCAGATACACTGGAAGCTTATCAAGACGATGGTTCATCGCAATGAGGTTTAGATGTTGCAAAGCGTTGAAAGGACATTTTGGGTTACACGTCGTTAGTCTATTGGGGCGTGTGTATGGACGACTTTTTAAACAAGAAGGACAGAATGCAAAAAGAACACTGACTAATGTCTTGTGCTGTGATTATATGCATGTTGGGGACACACAAATAAAAAACATGAGATGACCGTTGGCCTTTCAACCACACACACACACACACACACACACACACAGCTTCTTACCAGCTCGTCTAGCTGTGTATTGAGCTGAGAGTTTGCTAGCTGACTCGAGTCCAGGGCAGCGGTCAGCTCCTGGTTACGTCCCTAATCGCATGCACATGTGCATTCAGCAACAAGATGGAGAAACAATAATAAAAAATTGTTTTAACACAATAGCAAACATAAATCATAAGGTTAAGTCACACACACACACACACACACACACACACACACACACACACACACACACACACACACACACACACACACACACACACACACACACACACACACACACACACACACACACACACACACACACACACACACACACACACACACACACACACACACACACACACACACACACACACACACACACACACAGAAAAATGATCTCGCAAGAATAGGAACACAGAATAAACGCTTGGATGCCAAAATTGAAACAGATTTTGGATTGTGCCACTCCCAATATGTGTTTTCTACAGATGATGATGATGATGAATGGGTTTTAGTTCAATACTCAAGACAAAGCTTTGAGAATGCGTTAAAATTGACACATTGGACCATGGTGAGTTACACGACACACATAGGACGATGCGGGTCCCATCTTCTAGTGTAAAGAAGGAGATTAAATGTTTTACAGGGGACCAAAAAAGGGAGGGGAGTGCAGAGCAAGGTGTAGCTTGTCCATATAAAAAGGTCACGGCCACCGGCGAGCCGTAAAGGACCAATGCAGTGTGTGCATTTGTACTTTGGGAGGAGAGTGTCTCTCGCTGGTAAAGTCCCCACGCAAAGCAAGACAAAGCATTGTCCCGAACCTATAGCATGTCTTCCGCAAATGTATATACATCAAATGTCAGTTTTGTCAAGTGTGCTGTGTACAATTTACTCCGTGTATGTGTACACCTGAATGAAGGACGACTGTGTGCCCATGAAGGGCCTCACAGTGGATCATTGAAAATGCTCGGCAAGGCAAACGTACCTCCAGTTCCTTCTCATTGACAGGCGAAGGGGAACTGTCTCCATTTACATATGTGGTGGACGACTGGAAAAGATGGAAGAGATACAAATACTTTGGATGTCAATTCTAATAATCTTAAGTATTATACTTTGATAATCAATGGTAAAGCTACACAGTGGCTCATGAAAACCATGCACAGCTAAAAAAATAAATAAAAAAAAATAAAAGAGAAAATGTCAATGAATTATTTTATTTAGTAACAGAATAGATACAATAAGTGATACCATCCCATGTATCCAGTGAAATCCAAAATATACACGTACAAATCATTAAGCTCAATGAAATCTCAATGTTGGAACAAACGCATTAAGGTCGTTGCAACTAACCAGATTATGCTTTTAAATTGAAATATAGCACTTGGAATAAATGTGGTGGTTTGTGAAAAATATCCTGGGTGGATGCCAGTGTTGTGGAGTCAGAAGGTTCATGTCAACACAGAGAGAGAGTGAGAGTGAGAGTGAGAGAGAGAGAGAGAGAGAGTGAGAGAGTGAGAGAGTGAGAGAAGAGTGTTGGGGTACCTCAGACACAAGACCATTCAGCTGTTGGGAGAGCTGTCGTAGGCTTTCTGTGGAGGACAATGGTCTGAAAGAGACGAGAGGAAATAACTAACAGGCGCATGCCTTCTCAAAGCTGCTGCAGTCTGAAATTGTTAGCGCGTATATATATATATATATATATATATATATATATATATATATATATATATATATATTAGGTTGCATTCCATTTGCAACAAGTGCAATGGAATGCTTACTCCCGCAGTATGAATTTCCTACAATAATACTATACTAAACTATACAATACTATACTAAACAATACTATACTATAAACAACACTATATACTGCCTTTAATATGCTATAAAGAACCCTATAACTATAGTATAATGTAGAGATATGCTGGTGCACTTTAGCTCATAAAGACGTTACTACAATCTCTTAACGCAAATGTTTGCAGACCTTTCACCTGAAATAGTTTATTGAGCAAACATCTGTGTGATTGCATCTTGTGTTGTGTTGTGTTGTGCAAATGCTGTCGTGCGTCGTAAAATGAACAGAAAACACTGGTACAAGGATAATAATGAATAATAATTATTCAAATTTGTACTGTACAGCACAGCGAAGGGAATTTCTCTGCATTTAACCCATCCTAGTATAAGGAGCAGCGGTCAGCTGTTTATACAGCGCCCGGGGAGCAGTTAGGGTGAGGGTGTCTTGCTCAAGGACACCTGGACAGTTTGTTTGCTAGGAGGAGCCCGGGGATCGAACCAGCAACCGGTTGTGAGGCGACCGCTCTACCTCCTGAGCTATACTGCCGCCAGCATGGCATCGTAATGCTGTTGTTGTTGAACTCCTGCAACCAGCATCATGGTTACTTGGTTAAGTACAGTGTTAATGTCAATTAACTACTTAAGTTAATGTCAATTAACTACTTAAGTTAATGTCAATTCTGTACAATCAGTGTTCGTAGTTTTTTCCAGCAGGAGGGGGATGACGAACACTTGGAATACTTGGAAGATTTTACCCACCTTTTGTCCATACCGTTGCCATTGGTATCCGGATAGTTCTGCAGTGAACATAAACAGAGGGTTAATTCAAATAAAAAATAAAAGTGAACTGCAAGCAGGTTGACAACGCTGGATAAAACCAGGTCTCAAGCATAATCAAACCACTGTATGAAAACGATGGCGCACACACTGACTCATAGCACTTTAGTCTGTCATACAGACGGGTAACAAGCACGGCTAATCCTGCATCCTACAAGCATAACGAACGATAACGGACAATACAAAGAGAGAGAGACGGTCGGTCCGATCCCTTTAGGCAGGAAGTAGCGGAATATGGCAGGCGTGTCAACAACAACATCGAATTCAGAGGCAGTGATGAAGCCCCAGGCACAGTAAACGCACGCACACACACACCTGCTGCGGTTCGATTTTGTGTGCGATAGACTCCGAGTTAGTAGTAACGGTGCTAGAGGGGTTAGACACAGGTACGCCATGACCAGGCTCCCCCTTTGGGTCGTCCAGCAGGTGGGCTACCGGAGACACTCTGGTTTCAGCCTGGGCATAGGCCTGAGATCACACACGCCCAGACACAGGCAAACACACATACATGCACACGCAAGCGCACACACACACACACACACACACACACACACACACAGGCACATACACACGTTAGTTCAACAGAAACAAGCCTTGTTATTATGGACAAAGTCAGACAATGCACTGGTGTTGCAATCAAGACCAACATCAATAAAAATAATAAACCAAATGAATAAAAAAAAATACATTACTTCACTGATTAGGACACATTGCAACTAGTCAAAACAAATGCTACATCCGAAAAAACAACATCCGAAAGTATTTTCAATAAAGTTATATTCAAAACAACAATCATGGTCACATTCCAGATGAGCAGACGCCTGCATTATGATGATTATATTAATATGATCATCAGCCATGCAACACAACTGACCCCCCCCCCCCCCACCCCACTTGTCAATCTGATGCTCGTGGACACGGCTCCATTCGCAACAACTACACAAGCAGCTGAACCCTGAATGAATGGATAGACTCACAGCAAAAAACACACACATGCCAGTATCTAGAGTTTAGGGGGAAATTCCATCATTAGATTCCCGTGCAACTTGAATTCCACGGGATGGGGGTGGGGGTGGGGGTGGGGGGGGAGAAGAAGAACAGCCAGGGGTAGAAAGAGAAAGAAGCTCACCTGACGCTTGCCATATGTGGGCAGGGCTATTCCATTGCTCTGACTAAGAGCGTTTAGAATATTGTCAAACTAAAAAGAGGGAAAGGGGGAAGAGAGGGGGGAGGGTGGGGGGGAAGAGACACAGGTGGAGTGAGGGGTAGGGTATACAGAGATAGTGGCAAGCAGAAACAGATTCAGTGGGGAAAGGTGTCAAGAGATTCTAAGGTGAGCAGTCATTTGCACAGAGAGACTTGAAGACCAAGTCAATGTGTACACAGTGCGTTTTCATCTCTGGGCCGCCCTATTACAGAGACACTCACAGGAACACAGAACATACAAAGCAGGCCTCCATAGAGCGATAAGGAAGGAGTAGGGAGGTGATCAGGTCAAATCAGTTAGATGCGATCGCTCATACACAATACTACACAACAATAAAGAATGGTATGTCAACATACGTTGTCTGGAGAATTCCTGTCTGACGAAGGGGCATCCGGTTGGTTGCCACCCTTGACTTTTCTCTTCTTTTTGGATCCCCCTCCACCACCACCACCAGTTTCTCCTCCTCCTCCTCCACCACCACTGACAGGAGAACTCTTCTGCTGAAACTCCTTCAGCTGATAAAGGAGAGAGGTAGATGCAAGAGATGTACGTGCACGGGGGGTTCAGGGTTCATTGGACATATCAGAGAGGCTGTTTGTTGTACACGCTGTAGTTAGGTTGTAGTTAAAATTGACTGATTAATTAAAAAAATATATATATATCAAACCAGGCTTCCATTGTATTGGGGGGGGGGGGGGTCCCCCACTGAAGAGCTAGTAGGAATGACAGCTCCTAACACTTATGTACACTATGAACACGGCTACTCATTGGGGGTCAGGTTCAACACACTGACTCCATGACCAGGTCATTCACACCATACACACACAGGCCATGATTCTTTCTCCTCGCCGGCCGGACCCAGCAGGAGTAGAGGAGAGGAGGGGGGAGCACCGATGACAGAGGAGGGTCGAGGGGGGTGTCAGCTGTCAAAACATTTCTCGACATCGAAGAAATAACTTGGGTTCGCAATTTGCCTCCCGTGACTTCCATCGGTCTGTGTTTTACACACGCAAAGAACACACAGTGAACCGGCATAAGGAAGCAAACGTACGATAAGCATTCTTTAAAATATATATCATCAAGTAGCGTCCCAGCAGGGGGGCATTTTTAGCAAGCCGACAGCCTATTAGCAAGCTGGGCTAACGTCCATTAGTTTAGGCTAAAACTAGTACAGTTCAAGGGGAGTACGATGAAGGAAACAATCGAGGTTTAAGACTCTTACATGTGCCTCGCCGAACTATAAATAAGTGGCGCAAACTGTTAATCTCACTCAAGTAATGCTACATCGAGGCCCCAACACGAGCAGCGGTCTATCCTGCGGATTGGAGGCACAAAGGGGAGGGCGAAAACCGGGATGGGCGACAGATAAGAGGTCGGGGGACGTGTAATGACAACACACCCCGGGCCCCCCGCCAACGACAGAAACCGCTGACAACATAAACCCACAGAGCAGACCTACATGTAGCACATATGCCCTCATATTTATGTACGCTCAATTGTCAAATGGTTTACCTTTTTCTTAGCTGCGGCGAGTTTAATTTGCCTGCTCTGGTCAGCCATCCTGTTCGACTGCTTGCTTGGCGAACCGAACCACGTCATCAACTTGGATTTGCCGACAGTACTGTGTCCGACCGCTAGGGGGCACACATACCATCACTTATCTGGCTTGGGGATGGAGGTGGTGGACTGGTTGTCACGTGTACTTTTGACTTGCCTGCCTCCAAATAATGACACTGCAATCATTTTTAATATGAAGAGGTGTGATGCATTGTATGTGTACATTGCATCACACCTATGCCCTTTTATTTGATCACTCATGTAAGAGTGCGATCATGTCACAGCTACTTAAGCAGGGGACCTGGCAGTACGAAATTGTGTTATTCATCTTGTTAATATGAATGCTTGTGAACTGCTCTATTTTTATGTTCGCGTACCTCAGCGTTATGCTATTGTCTACTTCAACAAATGTACACCTTGTAAGTCGCTTTGGATAAAAGCGTCTGCCAAATGCCCTAAATGTAAATGTAAATGTCAAATGATCACTCATACAAGAGTGTGATCACTCATACAAGAGTGTGATCACTCATATAAGAGTGTGATCACTCATATAAGAGTGTGATCATATGAGTGATCTGCTCTTACAAGAAATGTTACATCATACTGCTATACACATACATACATACACCTTTGTATGTCTAATTTGCACTACTTTACATAGGGCCACCGCAAATATACATTTATAATTAATCAAAGTATTTATATTTCCCAATTGCTGTTTGTAAGAGTGATCATGAGTATTGCGAGACCATTTTGGTGTACTTGTGCAATGACAATAAAGGCATTATGATTCTGACTCTGAAACAAGAACACACTCACTGCACTGGGAAATATGAACTGAAAATAAATATAATTTAAATGTAGATTCAACCATGTCTTCAACTGATGGCTTTCCACACTTTTATTTGTAATCAATTTAATAATGTTTTTTTAATAAATTAAATAACAATTGAATATGTGCTATACAGATTATGTGTATATTTGTCGGCTAAATGTGAGTGACATTAATGTGATATAATATCCATCAGTGAAAGTAACCTAGCATATGTGGAAAGTTTAATTTGTGCCATGTTTATATACATAATATGGTAATATGGCAGGTATTACGTAATATTAGGCCATAAGGTGAAAGGTCTGATTATATAACTACATTCAGCTGTGGTATGATTTTATAGGCACATTTTCTCTATTATGTTAGCAGCTTCTTCCATGGCATTTGAGATGAGATAGGATCTACTTTATTACCACAGGCAGGAAATTAGGCCAACACAAAGTAGAATATACTACCAAAATGTATCTTAGAACTATTTATGAAATGGAATATGTATTGCTCATAGACAATGTCTATTCTATTCAATAGATAGAATAGACAGTCTAGCCAAAACAATTATTACTTTCATAGTTATTAGTAGAGAGTCACAACAGTATTGAACTACTTTAACTCAACATTTCACTTTCCAGCAGTGTTGTGTATGTGCTTCTGCTCCATTTTTCTATTTGCTTGAGGACAGAATGGAAGTAAGTAGTAAAGAATTAATAGTCGACATATTTGAGAGACAATTTAATTTGCAGTGCCAGTTGAAGCCTTTAACTGTTGGCCCAATGAACGGCCAGCTTACAGAGATATGGGCCAATCAGGGGCTCCGCTGTAGTACATGCAGTCCAATAGGAAGCAGCCAGAGCCACACACACTCTCTGGCAGTTGTGTACACTTCTCCAACATTGCTTTACATTGTATATTTTTATTTTATGATGTGTTAATAATGTGCCATGAGGCATAATCTTCGTAATGGGTCTTCTTTATCAGAAAATGTAGTTGGAATTCAATTTAGTCTTTATTCATTTTATATTTGTTGTATCACAAAATAATTGAATGCCCAGTTTAAACTGAATAAGATAACAATATATAATGACAGCCTATATTATATTTCATAACGAAAATCACAAAGAAAATCACATAGGCTCTGTGTTTCATTCTTTATTATTTGTATTAACACAGCTTTTAAAGTCAGTTTTCTGACTCTATTTAGCTCTGCAGTGTGTAGGCCTAACATATTGTACACTTGATTGTAAACTAGTGAAAATAATCTATTATATATTGTAAAGATATAATTATATTTCCCAGATTTCATTGTTAATACATTGGTATTGATTGATATGATATAACTGATTCTGATGTTCTTGGAATGTACACACACACACACACACACACAGCTGATCTATCTGTTCATTTCATTGTGGTGTTAAACAGATTCCCACAATTATGAACTATGTTAACCTGTCGGTTAACATAGTTCATAATTGTGGGAATCTGTTTAAGACTAGAGATGTGTGAGGAATGCTGGCCACAGAGCCAACAATGCAATATACTCCACCTTGACCTATTTGAACATTTGAGATAGGTTGTAGCTGTACATAAATGCATAATGATAGCACCTGGGTATGATGGTTTGATGAGGTCCATGTAGCCATAGGTTGCATTATAGTACCAAATTCTCATTAGTAGGCCAACTAGCTTGGGAGAAACACTTTGTAATACACAGATAGAATGGATTATGGTATACTGTATATTGTTGTGCTCTCTCAATAGAATACTAAAGGATGTCAAATGGACTGTTTTTAATATAGTACGGTACACTGTAGTTGACCTGATGAAATGTCTTTGTAATTGTGGACACATCTTGCTTTGCATGAGTAGTCAGACACACAATCCAGTAAACCCCCATAGAATCTAAAGCACTGTGGCTGACAAAAATGTCTCCCCCCCCCACACAAACACTTACACAAGACCAGGAGGCCCATAGCGTTTGATCCCACTTTACTTGACAGTAGTAGTCCGAGAAGAACAAGAGGAAGAGGAAGAGGAAGAGGAACAAGACGAAGACGCGACACGACGACGACCAGCCAATCAGCAAGCACGTAGCCAAGGTGTGACCCGTGTGACGTCGACCGACGTGTCGTCCACGCTTAGGGTGCAAATCAGCGGCGGCCAGCGTGCCAGGCGCGACCAATGGGAGCCTTCCAACGAGCCGCTGCTGGGCCAATCAGCGTCCTCCACGACGGGGAAAAGAAGTAACGGGTTATATACGTTGGAGCCCATCACCCATCTCCATTCATTCACTCACTATATCACCACTTCACAAACTCCTGGAAATATACATACGATATAACAGACGCACACACACACAGAGACACGCCGCGACGCCATTTCAGGTTCTCCGCTACGAAGAGGGACAACGTTCGTAAAGTGTTTGTTAAAAGGTACGTAACGACGCCATTAGGATCCATAATGCTGCATTTCGTGCTGTAATGTCACAAGCCTGCCTGCCAAGAAGAGGCTAAAAGCTAATGATTTAAAAAGTACTGCATGTTGGGGGCATTGAGTGCATCCTAACTTCCAATATGCCTGAAAGGGAGTGGAAATGATCTGTATTGTATATTTATTTGTAATTCTGTGTAAACCCAAACTATATTGTCGTTGGCTGATGACGATGGCTAGCCGGTGAATGACATTTTAGCATTAGCTTTGGGTGTTGGGTATTTGCTTCAAGTCAAGACGGTAGTAGGCTATCATAGGTCGTCAAATAATTTGTATTTAAAAGTAATTTATATTATTATTAATAAGTTTGTTTAATGACACGTGACCGTTGCGGTCAATAAAGCAAATCGGTCATTTTATTTTGAAGGCTTGTACTTGATTTGACAATGGCCTACAGCTATCCACGTAGCCCTTAGAACGTGTCCATTTTAATGGTATATTTCTATAACTTTTCTTCTTTTTCACTGTCCTCTCTTACAGATTTCTTACTACTATTGAGTCGAATACAAGGACAATGAAGCTGCTGTGCCTAGCATTGCTGGTTGTCGGCACCGTCTTTGCCAGTGACGACGACAAGAGGGACAGCGTCGGTACCGTGGTGGGGATCGACCTGGGTACCACCTACTCCTGGTGAGAGGAAGCGGATGCTTTAACCGGTTAAACGATGATTTCAAAATAAGAGTACCCGGAAGTCGAACCACTTTGAATACATTAAAAAGTGTTACATGTCCTTTAAAAAAAAATTAATTAATTAATTTTTTGTAGTGTTGGAGTTTTCAAGAATGGCCGTGTGGAGATCATCGCCAACGACCAGGGAAACCGCATCACTCCATCCTATGTGGCCTTCACCGCCGAGGGGGAGCGTCTCATTGGTGATGCCGCCAAGAACCAGCTGACCTCTAACCCCGAGAACACGGTGTTCGATGCCAAGAGGCTGATCGGCCGCACCTGGGGAGACTCTTCTGTCCAGCAGGACGCCAAGTATTTTCCATTCAAAGTATGTTATTTTCTTAATTATTATTATTAGCTGTGTGCCACACCTTTTTTACTTTGACATTTAGAATCTTGCATGACAATGTTAAGCCGTGCATGAATTGCCTGATGTTTTGAAGCCATAGTAACCATGTGGCTGCATTTGATTCTGTCCTTCAGATTGTGGAGAAGAAGACCAAGCCCCATATTCAGGTGGACGTCGGCGGTGGCAACATGAAGACTTTCGCCCCGGAGGAGATCTCTGCCATGGTTCTGGTCAAGATGAAGGAGACCGCTGAAGCCTACCTGGGCAAGAAGGTGTGTAAACGGTTTTGCATATCAACTTGTATTATACCCTTTATTAAAAATTTTTGTTATCGTGTGAGACTGTATTTAAAACGTCTGTTCATCCACCCCACCCAACCCGTCTCCCATAGGTCACTCACGCTGTGGTCACAGTCCCCGCATACTTCAACGACGCTCAGCGCCAGGCCACCAAGGATGCTGGAATCATTGCCGGTCTTAACGTGATGAGGATCATTAATGAGCCGTAAGTATTATGAATTAATAATGTCAAATACAATTATTATTTTATCATTGGTTAGTATATCAATGTTTTTTTTATAAAGGCCTGAATATGAATTAAAATGGTATATTCCCGATTTTTCTCCAGAACCGCCGCCGCTATCGCGTACGGCCTGGACAAGAAGGACGGCGAGAAGAACATCCTGGTGTTCGACCTCGGCGGCGGCACGTTCGACGTCTCCCTGCTCACCATCGACAACGGCGTGTTCGAGGTGGTCGCCACCAACGGCGACACCCACCTGGGAGGCGAGGACTTCGACCAGCGCGTCATGGAGTACTTCATCAAGCTGTACAAGAAGAAGACGGGCAAGGACGTGCGCAAGGACAACCGCGCCGTGCAGAAGCTGCGTCGCGAGGTAGAGAAGGCCAAGAGGACCCTGTCTGCCCAGCACCAGGCCCGCATCGAGATAGAGTCCTTCTTCGAGGGCGAGGACTTCTCCGAGACCCTGACCCGTGCCAAGTTCGAGGAGCTCAACATGGTGAGCAATGCAGTTGTGACAAGGTCCCCCAAATGTATTTGGCTACCCACCCCCACCTCAAAACACGGGAAGAGTGAGATGATGTTAATTCATGCTATTTATTTGTTGTCTTCCAGGATCTCTTCCGGTCCACCATGAAGCCCGTGCAGAAGGTCATCGACGACTCCGACCTGAAGAAAACCGACATCGACGAGATCGTCCTGGTCGGAGGCTCCACCCGCATCCCCAAGATCCAGCAGCTGGTGAAGGAGTTCTTCAACGGCAAGGAGCCCTCCAGGGGCATCCACCCCGACGAGGCTGTGGCCTATGGAGCTGCCGTCCAGGCTGGAGTGCTGTCCGGAGAGGAGGACACCGGTAAGAGGCCCCATCCAGAACGCCTTCTCTAGGACACAACCGGCAAACCACAACTAAGTTTTTGTTTACCGAACTTATTTCGTTAATTCATTCTTCTTGTTTCCTTCAGGTGACCTGGTTCTCCTTGATGTGTGCCCCCTGACTTTGGGAATCGAGACCGTTGGAGGTGTCATGACCAAGCTGATCCCCAGGAACACCGTGGTGCCCACCAAGAAGTCCCAGATCTTCTCCACCGCCTCCGACAACCAGCCCACCGTCACCATCAAGGTCTATGAAGGTAAGCTGGGGCGTTTTCAATCCATCCAACAAAAAAATTAACATTTTGACTGTGTAAATTATTGATTGGGAAATACACGCGTGTCCTAATCTATCTCAATGGTCCCTTCTCTCAGGCGAGCGTCCCCTCACCAAGGACAACCACCTGCTGGGAACCTTCGACCTGACCGGCATCCCCCCGGCGCCACGTGGCGTGCCCCAGATCGAGGTGACCTTCGAGATCGACGTGAACGGCATCCTGCGCGTCACCGCCGAGGACAAGGGCACGGGCAACAAGAACAAGATCACCATCACCAACGACCAGAACCGGCTAACGCCCGAGGACATCGAGCGCATGGTGAACGACGCTGAGCGCTTCGCCGACGAGGACAAGAAGCTGAAGGAGCGCATCGACGCCCGCAACGAGCTGGAGAGCTACGCCTACTCCCTGAAGAACCAGGTGGGCGACAAGGAGAAGCTGGGCGGCAAGCTGTCGGACGAGGACAAGGAGACCATCGAGAAGGCCGTGGAGGAGAAGATCGAGTGGATGGAGTCGCACCAGGACGCCGACCTGGAGGAGTTCCAGGCCAAGAAGAAGGAGCTGGAGGAGATCGTGCAGCCCATCGTCGGCAAGCTGTACGGCAGCGCCGGCGGGCCGCCACCAGAGGGCGGTGAGCCTGAGCCCGATCAGCAAGAGGATGAGAAGGATGAGTTGTAGGCATCTCTCGTCGTCATCGTTGTTCTGTTCTGTGCCATCACCCCTTGCCTCTCTGGTAGTGGCGCCTAGATGTACATAATGGACAAATCGGACTCAAACGGTGCGAGAGGAGTGTTCGCTAGGGGGGGAGGGGGTAGCGGTGACCATGTTGAAAAGACATTTTGGAATCCATTACATGATGTGTGAGGGGTGTTCTCTTCGCCACAGGGCGGAGGTTTTCATCGGCCCGGTTTCGAGGCTTGCTACTGCTGTTCTCAGGCAGTCCTGAAGGGGTTCCTTAAGAGGGGAGGGGCTTAGTTGGGGTGGGGGGTGGGGGGAGGGAGGGGAGGGGGGGGGGTTCTGCTTCTGTGGGTTAAAGGCCTCAACACGCTCACAGGCGATGTTGACAAGTTATTTATTGAATCTGGTCATTGTAGAAAAGCCTTTCTTTCTACTGGAAAGACATTGAAATAAATGTTTGATACAATGTTGACGCCTTTTTCTCATTACTTGAGCTTACATTTACGTGTTGAACTCTACCTCTTCAGGATTTGCGTGTTTTGTGGGGGATTTCTTTTCCAATCATGTGCAACCATAACTTTAGTGACTTGTAACGAACGGTGTCATTGTCGGGTGTGCAAACCATTACAGAAACCACATTGTAGAAATTAAACTTTTTTTTAATACAAACACAAATGACGAAGTTTTAAGCATTATTTGGCGGAGCTACGACGAGCGTCACGCTATAACACGGTGACGACACAGTCGCTGTGGATGACTCCCTGGGTGTCCATCCCTCCAAATACAAAGGCTAGAGGTTTGGTCTCCCTTGCACTGTCCTCCGTGTCCTCGGATGGCGTCGTCCACGGCACCACGCACATGGAGTGGTCCAAACGGTTGGCTGGCACGTCCCCTTTAAACGTCATCAGCACCCATCGCCTTTTGTCTGTAGGGAAATCCAAATATAATACACATTTATAAACTAAAGGGCACTCAAAAAGTCCCCTTTGCCCTATTTCTGAGACTAAACAATCCCTCTAAAGCAATGGTTATTCACCATTTCATCAGTTTATTAATCAGTTTTCTTTTTGGGATACAAGTCTGGATTCGTATCCCAATTTCCTACATGTTTCATAAATAGTAATTTGCATTCCACCTAAACCCTCGTCAAATTCAATGCAAAAATGGAAATGGAAAAACTGTTCTTGGCCCAGAAGTAATCTAACCAGTTTTGTCCATTCCCATACATTTTGAGTTATCTTGCTAACAGAGGGGCAAAAACATAACCTCTTTGATGGCAGAGGTAACTAAAGCCTGAGTAATTGTACTAAGTAATTTCCAGGTTAAGAAGCTTAGAATCCAAAGTGAGGCTCCTGCAAAAGATTCCATAATTTTTTAAAACCATTCTAAATTGGAAGGAATGAGGTTTATTGGTGTAGATTATGTGCCAGGATTTAAATAAAACACTTTACCAGTTATAAACTTGTACATAGAGTTGCTGGCTCCCTCCTGAGTCATCCCTCCGAAGATATAAATGGTACTGCCCAGCACCACGGCTGAGTGGGCCGCCACTCCGGCAGGGATATCACCTTTGGTCTGTACCTTCTCCCACGTCATGTGACCTGCAACCAACACAAGTTTGGCCTACTTACTATTCATCAGCAGGCACTTTTATTCAACCACAGTGACCCTCGGATACATGCAAACAAGGAGCAGGTAGGGGTTAGAGCACCTTGCGCAAGGATATGGGTAGGCTCGGGAGTTCGACCACCCCACCAAGTTACTGAAAACTAGAATAATCTTTTGCGTTAAAGTTAAGGAAACAGTTCATGTCTTACTTGTGTCTAGTGAGAACATGTCACTGTAGAACTTGTCTCCAGCCATTCCTCCGTGGATGTACAACTTGGAGCCCACCGCCGCGATGACCTGACCGTGCCTGGCTGATGGGGGTTTACCCCCAGTTTCAGGCTGGGACCAGCAGGAAGACACTGAGAACATCAACACACCCAGTTAAATGTATTGCTGCAAGACTCAAAAGGTTAAGAGGTTACCCATTTACTGATTGCCTTTAGATACATACCTTACCTTAATTACCTTACATACCCATACCTTACCTTAATTACCTTAATTACATTGAATATAGAAGATTTTAATCCTTTTTATTGGTCACATACAGGTACACACAGTAAAATTTGTTTCTCTGCATTTAACCCATCCTAGTATGAGGAGCAGTGGGCAGCTATTGTATATACACAGCTGCCCCCCAGGGAGCAGTGTGTAGGGGTCTGGTGCCTTGCTCAAGGGCACGGCGGCAGTGCCACCCAGGTGTTTCGGGGACTTGAACCGGCGACCTTCCGATTCCCAAGCCAAGTCATAACAGTCTGAGCTATCCTGCCGCCCCTTTATAGTTATGTGTGTGTGTGTGTGTGTGTGTGTAGTGGGGATTTTTTTTAATGAACCATGCATTTTGTGCACATCTACTGTATAGTATACATCACTGTGGAATATAAACAATGGCTATGGATATCAATATGGACACATTTTGTGACACACGTCTCTGGCACATGAAACCATTAGGGGGCAGGTGGGGTAGGTGGGGGGGGTGCGGGGCCAGTAACAACTGGACAAACCAGCGACACAATGGTAGTAATAGAAGGTTGGTTGGTCGCTTGGAAGACTCCATGAATGTCGTTTGGCTTCAAGCGTATACGGGACCTGACAATGGGCGGGTTAGGCTGTTTCACTGGCTTTTCAGGTCGGTTTACGAAAACACCATTCTCACGGGTCCTCAAAAACAAAAAAATCGAAAATCGAAATCCTCTTTATGTACTTTATGTATTCCTCACATACATGTACACACACAGTGACATTTGTTTCTGTGCATTAAACCCATGCTAGTATTATGAGCAGTGGGCAGCTATTGTATATACAGTGCCCCCGGGGAACAGTGCCCAGGAGGCGAAACGGCACCTTTTTCAAAGTACCGGTTGTCACTCCGTACTTGGTTCGTTTCGGTGACATAAACCGGGACCCTCCGGTCCCCAAGCCAAGTCCCAACAGACTGAGCTACTGCCTCCCCCGGGGTTGATCCCAAACCATGAATATTGGTGTGACATTATTACAGTAATTTAGCAGACACCTTTTGTCCAAAGCAGCTTACGATAAGATAAGTGCATTCAACGTAGGTATGCAAGAGAACTACAAGTCACCAGAAGCCATGAGCGAATTACCTTCCTACCAAGCCTCCAAGAGCAGAACCATTGCTCAGGTAAAACTACAATAAGTTCGCTCCCTAGATTTGACACAATAAGCTCATCAAAAAACAAACAAGGCCAATGACAAATAGTGTGGCCAATAGACACAAGGTAATAAACGAAGAACTGGCAAAAAAGAAACAGAGTTAACCAGACGCGAGTGCTAAGAGGGAGGGTCAGCGTTGTGCTTCCCGAGGACTGTGCTTTAGTGTCACTATCGTTGAACTCAAACACCGACCTGTGTCAAACACGTGGAGTTTGGGGTCAGAGACGGGGGCGGCGCCTGCCTCCCCGCCAGAGAAGACGTACAGTTTGTCCCCGACCGTGGCTGAGCTTGTGTGGTACGTCCTGGGGCTCGGTGGCTTGCCGTCCACAGACACGGTCCTCCAGCGCTGACCACTGTCTGTAGAACACCGGCAAGCAATCAGTTGTCAGCAAGGTCTGACACATACAACCTATTTGAGTCCAATCTCCGGTCAATTTTCCTGTACAGGCAGTACAAAAAGACTATTGAACAAAATAATAACAATACAAAATGAGTCATACGTGAAAAAGTACCCTTTTTATACACAGCGTAGAGAGTGTGTGTCAAAACTGTTGTTGCATAACATTGTTAGGTTATAAAAAGTTACATATCAATGATTGTGTTTATTGGAGAAAGTTTATCGCCCACACTTATTTTTTTTAATGTAATTTGTAGGTTCTTAAAAAGGTACGATATGCAAGATTTGCTACTTCATGCCAGCTCCAGTCTAGATTTGCTACTCACCCCTCCCTCTATCTCCCTCGCTGAAAAATGCAATTAGCCTAGAATGATCCCTGTCGCCTTAAAGTTAGCATCTCCATTACATAACATTCCAGTCAATTAGCAGACGCTTTTGTCCAAAGCGACTGACAATAGTGCATTCAACCAGGGGGTGGCTCAACTCCTCACCAGAAGTCAAATGTGCATTTCATTCCTAAGTGTCCAAGGACTGAGCCAGTGCTCAGGTAAAAGTACAATAAGTTGGCAAACAATAATATAACAATTCCGTCTACATGACGGAAGGTGTTTTAGAGAACATCTCAAAACAAGTGTGCATATTGTACCTTTAGCCATATCCGAAACGCCTGAACCACTGAATTCACCATTCATTCACCTGTCAGTTGTATGCTCTGGACGCAGTTGCGGTTTCCGTTGGGCTGCGCCCCTCCGAACACCCACAGGCTCTGCGGGGGGGTTTCCGGTACGAAGGTACAGTGCTCGTACCTGGCCTCCAGACCCTCCCACTCCGGGACGTCCCACTCATGACGATCTGTTGGACCAGCACTAGGTGTGAGGCCAGGAGGGTTTTTCTGCTCTGACAGTTGACACATCATTCAAGGCATTCAATGTGTGCTCTACCTGTTGATACTTGTATACTTACCTGTATATATATATATATATATATATATATATAGACTGTTTTTACATCCTTTTTAACCACTGTACATTGTATATTACCATGCATTTTACTGTTACATTTGCACTCTGGTTAGATGGCAAATTATTTTCGCTGTTCTGTACAATGTGCTGTGCAATGACAACACCTTTGAATCTAATCTAATCTAATCTAATGTCTAAATGAACTGATCCACGCAGATGTAACACAATTTACTGCAATAATATGCAACACACTTTTTTTATGTTTCTAATGAAAATATGTTTTCATATTTCTTAACAGCTTAATTGCAACTCTTTTATTTACGAGACATTATTATTACCATTTTGTGACATCAAGCGTGTTTCTGCATGCGTGCAATTTGCATGATTCAAACAGGTGAAGTATATATCGATATGGGTGGCTATTATAGCACACTAGATATAACTGCATACCTCTGCTTATAACTGCATATCCCTGCTCTCTACCCGTTGAAACGTGTATACTTACCTGTAAATATATATACCTATAATTCTGCACATCTCATATCTCATAGGTTATTTTGTACCTGTTTTTATACCTAGTAGACTGTTTTTACATCTTATTTACCCACTGTACATGCATATTACCATGCACTTTACTGGAACATGTGCACTCTGGTTAGATGCCAAATTCCTTTCGCTGTGCTGTAATCCAATCTAATAGGATGTTTTGAACATAAAATGCCAGCTTTATAGCAACACTTTATCACCGACCTAGATTTATGACATGGGATTCTGAGAAGCTTCCGTTGGGGTTGGCTCCCCCCACGATGACGACCTTCCCCTTGGAGCCGGGCTCAGAGGCGGGCAGGTAGGTGCAGGTGTGTCCCACGGTGACACCTGGACCACCACCCGTGGGTACCACAGAATACCTGCAGGGCGAAAGAAAGCGACACCACAGGGTATACAAGATAGTACAAGATACAATACAAGATACAGGATTTCTATTGGCCATTTGCAACAAGTACAATGGAACGCTTACTCCCCAATACTGCCTCACGCAGTGTGCACTTCTAAAACTATAATAAAATAAAATGATCTATGAATGAAGTGTCAGCAAAAGCAAGAACAGGTAGTTGCAATGCACCGACAGGAAGGTCTGGTGGTGAACATCTTTACCATATTCCTTCTGTTGGCTTGTCCAGCGGCTCAAGAACTGGGAGAAATTCCATGCCTGGGGAAAATAGTTCATGACATTCAATAAGGCATTGCATGGGGATGGGTGTGCATGCATGTTCTTTAATGCTACAAAAATGACACGATTTAGTGCAAAACAAACACATTTGAAAAAAATGACATGACTAGATCCCAAGTGAGATGAAGACTTCAAGTATTGTATTGGAACACATTCATAACAACACAGCAAAGGGTCGTGGTTTTAGCCAGGATTGTTTTCATATGCAGCATGATTAGATTAGATTAGATTAGATTAGATTAGATTCAAATGTATTGTCATTGCACAGCGCAAGTACAGTACAGCGAAAATAATGTAGCACCTAACCAGAGTGCAAATGTTGCAGTAAAGTGCATGGTAATACAATTTACAGTTTAAATTGACAGGTTAAAAAGACAGTCTACTAGGTATTGAATGGGACATGAGCATAATAATAATAATAGGTATATATATATATATATACACAGGTAAGTGGGTATTTAACAGGTAGTGATCAGGGGTATGCAGTTATTGAAAGCAGGATAACTATATATACATGTAAATGTATATACAAGTGAGCATATATAAATGTATGGCATAAATAAAAGTAGGAGCAGTTCATGAACGTAGTGCCTGACTTTTGAATGAAGGTTTATAGCACGATGGATGATATAATGTACTTATGTGGCTCCAACGACTTCATTAGATGTCCATATTGTTAGGTTAGGTCCTGTTATTCATCCAAAGAGCTCTCCTTTTCGTTTACTTCATACGCCATGGTTTCCGCACATGCGCACATTCATTGGGTGTCCTGTCATACAGTGACGTCACACGTCTACCCCCCCCCACACACGTCACTAGAGGGCGCTCCAAACTAGTCGGCCAACAAAAACTCATAAATGCGTTCCGTTGCTAGTTCTACCTGACTGAGTATGCTTATTTTAATATGAGCCAATAATACAACATATCAGTTTAAATGTCAGAATTAACAGTTGTTTAGGCAAATGTATTCTCTTGAGTCTATTTTTGATTGTACTAATCGAGTGGATTGGTGAAACAAAAATTACCATTTACCAAAATGTGCTCACATTTCTACCTGCGCTTTTAAATGATTGGTAAATGCTTAGTTTACCAATAACACATACCCAAAGTTATTACCACACAGTGACAATTGCAATTTTTTTCTTTTTAATGACAGATACCTCCGGTGTGACACCTGTTGACATTCAACGCACAATGCAAGCACAAGACGAAGGTTTGGAGATGTTGGAGAAGAGCAGCAGCATCCACAGTAACCGTACGCGGGTACTGCAGTTATGACACATCGCCACTAGAGGGAGCCATATATATATATATATATATATTATTATGTACTACGTAGTTAATATATAATATATGATATTAAGCCACTGTAAACTGAGTAGAATAAAGAAGAGATATGAAGAAACAACTATACGAAGGAGTACAGTATACTTATTACTAGCGTCTCACTAAGTAGATTGTCTGCTTGTTAGTTAGTTATCACAGTGACTTAGATATTGTTCTATTGTTTGCCAACTTATTGTACTTCTACCTGAACTTATTGCACTTCTACCTGAGCACTGGTTCAGTTCTTGGAGTCTTGTTAGGAGTGAAATGCACTTCGGATTTGTCCTTTATTCGTCCGCAGCGGGAAATTGACACTCTACATTTTACCCATCCTAGTATTTTAGGAGCAGTGGGCAGCTATTTATAAGCGCCCGGGGAGCAGTGTAGGGGGGTGCCTTGCTCAAGGGCACTTAGGCAGTAACCTGGTGTTTCGGATACTTGAACCGACGACCATGCAGTTGTTCTCTTGCCTACTTTTGTTGAACGCACTATTGTAAGTCGGCTTTGGACAAAAGTGTCTCCTAAATGACTGTAATGTAATGTCATGTAATGTAATGTGATGAGTACATGTACATGTCGTCAGTCAGATCGACTTACAGTTCAAGTAGAGGAGGTGTACTTTGAACATACTGCATTTGCTCTCTCTCTCTCTCTCTCTCTCTCTCTCTCTCTCTCTCTCTCTCTCTCTCTCTCTCTCTCTCTCTCTCTCTCTCTCTCTCTCTCTCTCCCCCCCTCTCTCTCTCTCTCCCCCCTCTCTCTCTCTCTCTCTCTCTCTCTCTCTCTCTCTCTCTCTCTCTCTCTCTCTCTCTCTCTCTCTCTCTCTCTCTCCCCCTCTCTCTCTCTCTCTCTCTCTCTCTCTCTCTCTCTCTCTCTCTCTCTCTCTCTCTCTCTCTCTCTCTCTCTCTCTCTCTCTCTCTCTCTCTCTCTCTCCCCCCCCTCTCTCTCTCTCTCCCCCCTCTCTCTCTCTCTCTCTCTCTCTCTCTCTCTCTCTCTCTCTCTCTCTCTCTCTCTCTCTCTCTCTCTCTCTCTCTCTCTCTCTCTCTCTCTCTCTCTCTCTCTCTCTCCCCACAAATGTATGCCTAGGGCCTCGGTCTTTAATGTTGTTTGTTCACACAGTAGACACAATGTGGCAGATGCCATAAACAGCTCCCCCCCCTGGCCTCTTTGCTGAATATTATCCCATTTATATGTATGGTTACATTGTTAGTACTTCTGGGTCTTAAAGCCCCATGTTACATTCTCCGACTGTACACTCCAGAATGCGGTTAAACATATTCCTGTTACATAATGATTTTCCCCATGATTTTCGTCCAGACATTGGTTCATCTGATGTAAACAACACATGCAGCCCTCTCTAAATATAGAGACGGTTAACCGACCGCAACTAAACGACAATCTATGCTTCCTCACTCATTCAAAATCTTTGGTTTACAGTGTTTGTTGTGTTGTGATGTGATTTTAATGAGTGTGCTCCACTTGGCTTCATACTGCCCTTTCTCCTTGGCCTCTGGCTGTTTTTATATTCAACATTCAACATTCAAGAGTTGTATTTGCCAAGTGCAATGGAATGCTTACTCCCCATTCCCTCCTGCAAATGTCCTACAATCGAACACTGCATACTATACTATGTACTATACCTATACAATACAACACAATTCTTTAACCATACTGTACACAATAAAAATAACAATAAAAATAACAATAAAGTGACTCATAGATGATATATACATGAGTTAAATTGTGCAAAAAGCATTTAAAAAGCATTTTAAAGTGCCAGCAGTGCAGCATCATGAATACATACCATGTCTTGGTGTGATCTGTGCTAACTACCTCATTTAGTGTGATCTCATGATCTCATAATGAGTTTTGGTGTATAATTGTTGCATCACTTTGCAGTTCAGACAGAAATGTCCCACTGAATGTTTAATTTCCCAACATGCTCTCTCACTCTTTTCCACTTGCTTTTTTTGCAAGCAAACACACTCTGTAAAAATGTAGCTTTATCTCTCCTTGCCCTAATTCTGTGGATCGTACCACAAACGCTGTTATGTCGCCCATCATACATATTTTTGTATAGAATTTGTTTTATTTCTATATATATATATTTTTTTATTCTCCTCTTTTCTCTCCAGATTTGGATTTGGTATGACTGTCAAAACCTGGGCAGATGTTTCACTGTTGAGCAGTCGTTCTGTATCTGAAGCAAATGAGGTTGATTTCAGGTAGTTAATACGCTTCTCTAGACGGCCTACAGGTTTAGACACTAGGGTTGGAACCCAGCACCTTTAAGTTGGGAATCGATCAGCCTCACCTCTGTAACCTACCTCATACATTGTTCATGCCCGGCCTTTATCTCTTCTGGGCTAGACTACCGTAATGCACTTTGTGTTGGGTATCCCTGGACAGAGCATCCAGAAGATTTAGTACAATTCAAAATAGTGCCGCCAGGATCCTGATGTAACATTGGTAAACATGAGCATAGAACACTGACTCAGTTTTCATAGCACTGGCTTCCCGGTCTGGTTCAGGATCGACTACTAAATCCTGTTACTTACTTAAACATAAATGCATAAATGTGTATGCACCTCCCGATCTACAAGAAGTCATTACTCCACAAACTGCCACCTCCACCCTCAGATCTGCCTGCAGCTTGGTCGTCGGGGGCCCCCAGTACTAAGCTCCGCCCCCTGGGGGACCCGGCCTTTTGCTCAGCTGCATCATCATTTAAGGGGTCCACAGACCACTGGACTCTTTTAAGTGCTTTCTATTTTCAGTAATTGTATTGTGTTTGTATGCTATTTTTTTTTAAACTTTGTAGCACAATTATTATTATTACATTGCTTATAAACTTCTCATTATCAAAGTACCGACGTAATGGGAAACATTATGCTTCTTGTCGTGTGGGAATTTAACTATAATTTGAACAATTTGAACGTTACTGTAGCACACACACGCGCACACACACACACACACACACACACACACACACACACACACACACACACACACACACACACACACACACGTGAACATTCATAGTCCTCGGTGTCAGACTGTAATTTACAAAAAAAAACAGACTTTCTTTTAATCCAGGTCTTCAGTGCAAATCTTTTCATCCTTTAAAAGTAACTTTAAAAGAGTTGAGCCCATGTGCGTCGGCTAGGAACGTCCGTAGTCAGGATTAGCGATTGGCGGCAGGAAACCCAGCCTCGTTGCTATCATGATGTATGAAAGACAGGGTCAATATCAGTCTTAGCGGTGTATATGCTATATATACCCTCTCAGCCATCAGTCATGGGCCAATGGGATTGAGGCCAGTTGTGTAGTGTTTGGCTAGAGGTGTGTTAAGCGTGGTTTAAAGTACCGGTAATGTGGAGTTTTGCACATGCAACCAAAACAGTGATTTTGAGTCTGTGTGCGTCAGTGGTACAATTAACTGACTCTTTTGGATTTTGGGGGGAAATGCAAAGATTCAAGATTCCAAAATGAACATGAACGTTTTAAGTACAATGGATCGCTTACTCCCCATTCCCTCCCGCAGTATGAGTTTCAACAACAATACTATGCTATACTCAACTATGCAATACTATACTGTACTAAACAATACTATACTATACTAAACAATACTATACTATAACAACACTATATACTTCCTATGAAATGCTATGCTACATACTAAAGGAGATGAAACTGACCTGTTGGAGGAAAGTATGTTGTCTGTCTGAAACTATATTATTTAAAATGCATTATTATAGGATATTATATTCTCTCTCTCTCTATCTATCGATCGATCGATCGACTCACGGTATATACAGATAGCTATATATATATATATATATATAGATCGATATATATATATATATATATATATATATATATATGTGTATCTATCTATCTATCTATCTATCTATCTATCTATCTATCTATCTATCTATCTATCTATCTATCTATCTATCTATCTATCTATCTATCTATCTATCTATCTATCTATCTATCTATCTATCTATCTATCTGTCTGTCTGTCTGTCTGTCTGTCTGTCTGTCTGTCTGTCTAGTCCCGCTCGCACTCACACGCACACGCACACGCACACGCACATGCACATGCACACGCACACATGCACACGCACACACAGCATCAGGTTTCACACCTCCATACCTGTGGCCTCCCTGGTGTCCAGCGCCCCCTTATCTCTCCTCCAGTGGGTGGTTGTAGTGGTCAGGCATGGCCTGCCACAGAGTTCAGCTGCGAAAGCCCTCCTGCAAGAAGGAAGCCTCCTCTTTCCTTATCACGACTCACGGTGAGCGCTCTCTCTCTCCATTCATAATATATATATATATATATATATAGATAAATGCACCCTCTTGTGGATTAAAGTGTGTGTGTATATATATATATATATATCACGCTAAGAATGGTTGCACGGTATATTAATATGTATTCTATTTTTAACACTAATATGCATTACACGTGATTACACGTGGTTGGAAACTCAATTTCCGCTTGCTGCTCACATTATAACATTACATTTACATTTACATTTAGGGCATTTGGCAGATGCTTTTATCCAAAGCGACTTACAAGGTGTACATTAGTTGAAGCAGACATCATAACGTCATGTTAACGACTGAATATGTTAATACATACATATACATATATATATATATAAAGATATTTTGTTGTGTTGCCATGTATGTTCAGAAAAAAAGTAATCCCTATGGTTTATTTATGCACATTTTTTTAGTTAGTTAGTTAGTTTTGTATTTTTTTTATAATGTTTGCATCTTTATACGGATATCCCATGCAGTCTGCTTGTCTCGTTCATCAATATATCTATTAAAATACTGACAAAAATACCGAGATAAGGTTCTACAGAAACTTACCAGATAAGCTCGCTGGCTAACCCCTCTTGCCTCCAGTGTGTGTGTGTGTGTGTGGGGGGGGGGGGGAGGGGGGGAGGGGGGGGGGGGGGTATCCCTTACAAGTGACAAGTGGGCTCTGATGTAGCAACAAGTCATTTGGACTAATAGGGATCGGTGCCCCGTCTCCGGTGACAACCTGAATCATTTATGGAGGGCCTTTGCCAGATGAAAGAGAGGCTGACCTTTTTTATGAGCATCCGACTAATCCGTTGTCATCCTGTTTACGGAGGCCACAGATGATAAATATGGATTGCGGGGAATATTTGTCTAAGGGGTGGGGTAGGGATTCATATTTAATATTTTGCCTGTGTTGCTGCGTGTGTGTGTGCGTTCGGGTGTGATGGGGTATGGACTTTAAACAGGAAATCAATTGCAGATTGCTACAGTTCTGTATATATATATATATCCGGAATGGCAGCCGAATCTTCCAAGGATGGATGCCTGTGTCTACGAAATCGATGTGGATGTTTATGAATAAGGATAAAACACAAATATATACAGATTTGCTGCGTTGGAATGGCCGGTCATTCCTATGGACGGCCTTTTATATAGCACTTTCATCCAAAGCGCTTTCCAAGTCATGCCTCACATTCACCCATTCATACACCCATTCATCCACCGACAGAGGAGTCAGCCATGCAAGGAGACAGCCAGCAGGTCAGGAGCAGTTAGGGTTAGGGGGTCTTGCTCAAGGGAAAGCGGAGGAGCTGGGGGATCGAACCAGCAACCTTACCGCTCTACCTCCTGAGCTATAGTGCCGCCCCAGTCAAAGCGAGAAAGGCTTTTAACAGCTTATTTTGACCGTCCTCTGTCTATGCCTCTGGATTACCCAAGTCACCGTCACGTGACGCCGATGTGTGCTTTGGTCACATAGTCGCATGGTCACAGAAAAAGGAATCACTACAGAATCATTTCTTTAGGCATTCGGACGACGTTCAGCAGGGATTAGCCTATTTAAAAAAAAAAATAATATAAAATATATATATATATATATATATATGACTTCTGTATCACGGCCACTATTCTGGTGGAAGATGCAGAAGAGCAAAAGCTTCGTCAACATCAAGAATTCTTGTTCCTCTTCTTCATCACAGAGCCCCCAGGAGAAGCATACCATCTGACGGTGTATATGATACAAGATACAAGATACTATATATTTATATTGGCCAATTGCAACATTCCCTCCCGCATTTGACATCTCCAAAACAATACCGTAAAAAATAATAAATACAATCAAAATAAACAAAAAGTGTGTGTGTGTGTGGTTGGTGGCTGGTTGAAGCAGCCTCACCTGGCCTGAGTTGGACTGATTGGCTGGTGAGGCAGCACACCTGTGGGTCGTTGTTAATCAAGGCCCACAGGTTAAAACAGCCTCCACCACACACACACTCTATCATGGTCCATCTGCTCTGTTCACCATGATTCAAACTCTTGCATTAAACCGGGTTCCTCATCATTAAACCGGGTTCCTCATCATTAAACCGGGTGTCCTCGAGCCGTCTGCTACAGTATACATTTGAACAAACAAAAACTTTATTATTATTCTTACTCTGAGCCAAAGAGTTAGCAGCAATGTTTCCCTTTGTGAGTCCACGGCGTGACACTTACGAATGTTCACATCATCCCGAATGTGATTTTTATTTAATAGTAAATATCTGGCGCAGTTTAACCAACAAACTAACTTTAAGACCCGCGAGGGAAAAAACGAGTTCCAGCTGAAATTGTTACCCGTCCCACATTGGATCAGACCTCTTGCAGGGTTTTTCATTCCTCTGCTTTGTTTTTAATTTTGTTTATTTTTGCAATATCATCTATTGCATCGCCATCATCATCATCGTCAGCGGCGGCTTCGGTTTAGCACCGGTGGGAAAAGGAATTGTACAAAAAAAACACTTCCCAGACGTCAGTCTACCCCGCAGCTGTAGACCGGGGGGGGGGGGGGGGGTTGAGGGGGGGCTAGCGTACGGCACATGCCAAGAAGTTCAATGTGGGAACTGCAAACATCCACCGTACCCAAGCTGTGTGTGGCGTGTGTGTGTGCGTGTGTGTGTGTGTGTGTGTGTGTGTGTGTGTGCCCGGTGTGAACCGACCCTGTTATCTCACCAGTCCAGTCCCGAGATACGGGGGATACGGAGCGCATTCCACCAGCCAGGGTGCACAGGACAGCACAATGCCAACGCTAATAGTAGTAGTGGGGGGGGGGGGGGGCAACAGAGGAGACCGAGATGCCCAGGGAAGACTATAGGGGAGGAAGGAACTAGGAAGGAGAGTGGCAAGAGGGTTCAAGTGTGAATGGGGGGTGAAGAGTGTGAGTGAGGAGAAAAAGGAGAAACAAGGGTGTAGAGGAGAAGACACACAGGGCTGGACCCAGATCTTGAATGGACGGCAAGGAAAGATCACACGGCATGCAGATAGAAACACGCGCACTCACTCACTCACTCACTCACTCACTCACTCACTCACTCACTCACTCACTCACTCACTCACTCACTCACTCACTCACTCACTCACTCACTCACTCACTCACACACACATACGTATTCACACACACACACACACACTTACATACGTACACACACGCACACACGCACACACACTCACTCTCTCACTCACTCACTCACTTACTCACATACTCACACACACATACTTATACACACACACACGCTCACATTTGTACAACACACACACACACACACACACACACACACACACATAACTCATGACACATTATGGTGGCATTAGCATTTGTATAGTGTCATTATTGTAATATTATGCGTTGATATATTATTTTCATACCATGTCTTCCCCCACAGGTCAGCTAAAGTTGACAGTCATCCCAGAAGATGGACTGCTTAATGTTAGTGGTAAGTAATGGCAGTGTTTTTTTTTTGTGTTATTTTTTGATTAAATATTTAATTTTACATTCCAAAAACACAAACATATCCTAAAGCTCTCTCTCACCCTATTTCACACACCGTCTGCCTCTCCCTCATCCAAAACACAACCATTAAATACACATACATACATTTGTAAGAGCAAGAGCAAAGGGCAATGCAACAAAATAAGAGGTGGAAGTAACCAACCGAAGAAGAAGAAGAAGTTTTGCTGCTTTAACTTAAATTCAAGATTCAAAGTACAATGGTACGCTTCCTCCCCATTCCCTCCCCCATGTATGCATTTTCTAAAACACAATTTCATGAAACACATTTCACGAAAATACTGTACACGATAAACAATATAACAATAAAAATAACAATAAAGTGACTGATGGATGATATGTACATGTGTTGAATTGTGCGAAAAGCAAAAAAAAAAAAAGCATTTAAAAGGGCCAGTAGCGCAGCGGCATCATGTAAACAACTTCAAAGCTTCAATAGTCCTTCTTCCCCATATATTCCTCAGCTGGGTTCCTACAAATGCTAGCTAGCCAGCTCTCTAGTGAGCCTCACTCTCTTCCAGCTGTGGCACGGACAAATCCTCCCCGAAGGTCAACCTGTTCTATTAGGGGTTTTTTTTCTTTTTTTAAAGGTCTCTCTAGGGTTTTTTTTCTCTCCATTCTTCCTCTAGTCCAGTGTGTGTTTTGGTTCACGCTAATGTTCTTTTCGAGACAGCGTGAAGTGTTTTTTACCCTAATCGATTTCCACATTCCCCCCCCCCCCCCCCTCTGTCCCCACAGTGCTGGAGGCCAGGGATGTGGCGGGGGCCAGCCATTGTCCCTGTGACTCTTACGTCAAGGTATAGTACGTTAAAAAAACGTTTTCCCGACGTTCAACGGCAAAACAAAAACACATCCCAAATACACTCAACACAAATATATACCTGCCCCTCTTATTGTGTGTAGAGATACAGTATATTTGCTGTTATATTCCTTAACGTTCTTTGCACATTGTAATTCAAAGTTGTTGGACGAATAGTCTCGACTAACAACGGGCCGATTATGTTCTAACTTAATACGCGAGAATAATAAGTAATACATATTTCTTCATTCATAATGCATTAAGTGCTTATGAATAAATTATGGTAACTATAAGTGCTCGCAAATGGGGTAATCTCTTTTTAAATGATTCTACCGTCCTGTAATTCAGCTGCATTTTCCTGTCTGGGATGAGTAATGTTGAATCTCACCGTGATTCCCCGTCCTGGTCCTCGTCTCCAGGTGGGCCTGGTACCTGACAGCGAGCCCGGGAACAGAGTGAAGACAGACCTGGTCCCCTCCTGTAACAACCCCATCTTCCTACAGACCTTCTCCTTGTAAGCACCACGTCCGTCCCCCCCCCCTCCTTCGGCTGTAGGTCCGTCGTGTCTCTTCGGTTCGTCTGAGAGTCCATTGGATCGCTCTTAAGGAACAGAGAGAAGATTCTGCTCCCAGGAGCGGTGAATTTAGATATGTAAAGAATTTTATAGAATATAATATATCATATGGAATGTATTGTATTATATTGGTAGGGATGCAACAGGGTGTACATTATTCTCCAATAACAGGGCAGCCCAGCCAGAGTTGTTCATTCCGCTGATACCACGATTGATTAGTGATTCGATATTAGTTACAGTCATCTATAACACTACTGTGGTTTTTATCTTATGGACTTAATCAGCCGAAATTCTAATATTCTTCCGCGGAGCTTTGAGCTTTGATTGTTTTAGCGTTGACAAACGGAACCAACGCGCGGAACGCTTGGAACGCTAGTGTGGTGAAGCGGTGGCGTAGGTGTGGTTGTTAAGGTACGGGGTTAAGGGGCGTCCTGGCTCAAGGATTACCTTACCTACAGGTAAGCTGTGGAACACATCCCCATCATGTTCCACAGCCTTGGGCTGTTATTACCCTGGATATACAAAAAGGGTTCCTGAGGGCCCCTCACAAAGCCTTACAAGGCATTGAACTCATTCATTTAAATGGAAGGCCTTAATTACCTCCGCCATCGAAGATGGAACTGAGGTTATGTTTTGGCCCCTTTGTCTGTTTGTCTGTTAGCAAGGTAACACTAAAAGTTATGTACGGAATTGGGCAAAACTTGGTGGTTGGATTACTTATGGGCAAAGGAACGGTTGATTCTATTTTGGCCCAGATCCGGATCTGAATTCGGATCCAGGGGACATTTTGGTGTGATGTTTGCTTTGGTTTTGCGCTCTCCTGAGGGCCCTCTAGTTGGTATGGAAATGTCTCAAATCAACCTTTCAAAAGTATTTTAAAAGACGTGGGAAGTAGGATTTTATGAATGTTTTTTTTCTGACATTGCAATTAAAAACTTTTAATCTTAATCTTAGTCTAATTTTAATGAATAAAGTATTTTATTAAAAACAATTACCTGGAGCCTCTCGCATTAAAGTTGCACAGATGAGGGCGGCGGACCCAACAACACTTAAATAGTTTGAACATTTGAAGTATATGGAAGTGGACCATAAAAGTCATGTTTATGTTACTAATAAACATTCGGGTCATTTTTCTCTTCAATTTTAAAGTTGGTCTTAAATGTAATTCCCAGTGGCATTAAGAATGTCTTATACGTCTCAAATGTAATTTGCCTTAAGCAATAAGAACCCTGTTTAAACAGAGATATACACAACTAGAGGGTACCTCCGCCACACCAAAACATCTGAACCACAGATGAACCTCTGGCCAATTAAACCTTTAAATCCTTTTTTTAAGAACGCGTTTATAAAAATCGAATCAACTGTTCCTTGGCCCATAAATAATCTAACCACCAAGTTTTGTCCAATTCCGTACAGAACGTTTTTTTTGCACAACAGACAAACATTCAAACAAACAAAGAGGGCCAAACACATAACCTCCTCCCATCGCTGATGACGGCGGTAATGATTGGAACAAGGTTGGGAAAACTGCACTATGCTACCCTGCAGAATAGCCTCAGAACCCCTGGACTGGGGCCAATGTATATGGAGCAGACATGGCGTCTGTGCCATTGTGTAGCTGTCCTCTGGCCATCAGACTCAGTCCAGTAGCCTCACAATGTGTCAGCCATTTCGTCTTCTCCCTTTTATTCAAGCTCACACACACACACACACACACACACACACACACACACACACACACACACACACACACACACACACACACACACACACACACACACACACACACACACACACACACACACACACACACACACACACACACACACACACACACATACGGGCACACACACACACACACATGCACACCCACACACACATGCACACACACACACACACACGCATACACACAAGCACACCAACACACACACACGCATGCATGCACGCACATACACACACATGCACACCCACACACACATGCACACACACACGCATACACACAAGCACACCAACACACACACACGCATGCATGCACGCACACACACACACATACACACACACATACACACACATACACACACACACACATACACACACACACGCACACTGACACACACACACACACACATACAGGCACACTGACACACACACATACACACACACACACACACACACACACACACACACACACAGGCACACACACACACACAGGCACACACACACACACACCTGTATATATCTATTCTCATTGACACAGCCTTTTTAAAGGCTCATCCCAGCATGGTCTATTTGTGAAAAAGCTTGTCGATAACTTTTATCTTCCATAAACACCCAGCCTGAAATAGCCCCCCAGAGTGGGCTAGCCATGAGCTAATCTTAGCTCTCCTTTAGCTGTGTGTGCGAGAGCTTGTGAACACAGCGTTTAGTTTAGTGTCCAGTCATGCCACCGTCTCCTCCTCCTCCTCCTCCAACCACAATGGGTCTATTGTTCTCCAGATGAATGAATGCTGGTGTGTGTGGTAACAGTAATGAGGGGGGGGGGGGGGTAAATGAATAAGAATATAGTGTCTGGGAGCGTGCTTTGATAATCGTCATCCTTCACGCTGGGGACACGTCATGTGTTGTTTATACGGCGGCCATGTCTTTTCTGGGATTTCTTTTGTTATGTTTTCGGCCAGGAAATGGACGGATGGGAATCAATTCCCCCCCCCCCCCATTTTCAGGCTTGTGCCACCAATAGGGTTAGACCAAAGGGGAACTTATATTTCTGTTCCGTTGGTATAACGTCATAACTTTTGTCTAGAAACGGTGTTTCCCCCCCTGGATCAACAGGGGGGGGCCGCCTGCACTTTATTTCACATGACATTTTTGGCAGAATGATTTTTCTTCCTAGTAGTTCCGTATAGCTTCTGCTACTGTCTGCTACACACACACACACACACACACACACACACACACACACACACACACACACACACACACACACACACACACACACACACACACACACACACACACACACACACACACACACACACACACACACATTCTTACACACACACACACACACACACACACACACACACACACACACACACACGCAAATGCTTCGAGAGGTTGGTCAAGGACTTTATTTGCTGCCACGCTGGACCCATGGCAATTTGCATATCGTCAAAATAGATCCACGGACGACACAATTGCCATGGCCCCCCACACTGCCCTTTCCCCCCTGGAGGGAAATAACTGTTATGTGCGGATGCTGTTTGTGGACTACAGCTCAGCGTTCAACACGACACCAAGCTTAGAGGTCTAGGCGTGCCCCCATCCACGTGCAGCTGGATACTGGACCTCCTGTCGGACCGCTGCCAGGTGGTGAGGATGAGCAGCACCACGTCAGAGCCACTGACCCTCAGCTCAGCCCCCCAGGGATGCGGGCTGAGCCCTCTCCTCTACTCCCTCTACACCCACGACTGCATGGCTATGCACAGCTCCAACGTCATCATCAAGTTTGCTGACGACACGACAGTGATGGGCCTGATCGCCGGCGACGACGAGACAGCCTACAGGGAGGAGGTTGGATCGCTGGAGCAGTGGTGCCAGGAGAACAGCCTCGCCCTCAACGTCAAGAAGACCAAGGAGCTGATCGTGGACTACAGGAAGCAGAGAGGAGAGCACAGCCCTTTCTCCATCGACGGTGTTGCAGTAGAGAGGGTCAGCAGCTTCAAGTTCCTCGGCGTGCACATCTCCGAGGACCTCACGTGGTCCACGCACACCACACACGTGGTGAAAAGGACCCAACAACGCCTGTATTTCCTCAGGTGTCTGAGGAAATTCAGCATGGGCCCCCGCATCCTGAGAACATTCTATACCGGCACCATCGTGTTCTTACAGGGTGTATCACCGCCTGGTACGGGAACTGCACCGCACTCGAGCGCAGAGCGCTTCAAAGGGTGGTGCGGACGGCCCAGTATATCGTTGGAGGTGAGCTCCCCTCCCTCCTGGATATATACAACTAGCGGTGCGTGGCCAAGGCCAAACGCATCATAAAAGACATGCCCACCCCAGCCACCAACTGTACTCACTGTTACCGTCAGGCAGGCGATACCGCAGTATCAAGTGCTGTACAAATAGACAAATAGGCTGAACAAGGGCGTATAGCATATAACAATGTATATTTTATTACATTGATTTATATATACATATTGCTCTTTTTCTGTGCCGATATATTGCATATGTATACACACATTCTCACACACACTCACATACACACACACACACACACACACACACACACACACACACACACACACACACACACACACACACATACATATGCACACAAGCACATGCCCACATACACACCCCCACACACACACACACACACATACACACCCATTCTGTAGAAGCCATAATCCAAGCAGATGGTTAACGCACACGATGGAGCATGACATTGCCTCACATTTCAGCCTCTTACACTGTATATATCAAAATCTGGTGATGTACTGTAGGTTTCTTTGTGTTTGTGTTTTACGTCTCTTCTTAACATTCTTAAAATCTCACGCATAATAAGAAAGAAAATGTAGTCCTTCCTTGACACACGGTCATGTTGCAGAATGAATGTCATATGTGTCGCTGTTAGTAGTAGTCGTAGTAGAAGTATCAGTAGTAGTAGTAGTAGTAGTAGTAGTAGTTTTTTATTTAGTTTACAACGTATTGGTAACGGTGTGTGATGTGTGTTGCAGCGTTGTCGGTGTCGAGGAGCTTCATAAGAGGCTTCTGGTGACCATGTGGGACTCGGACGTCCATACAAGGTATCTGTTAACAATCGTTCATACTTAATTCTTGCCATGCAATACTTCATACTTGTTGTATAATATTTATTGTGTGAAGGAATGAGGGAATGTTCTTATGAGGGGGGGCTATGTGGTAAACAGCCTCTCTTCTCTCTTAGATCCACTTTACCCACAATGCACTTTGATGTCATGCTGCATTGTATTAGCGTGTGTTCCCGCTATCTTTATATTATTCAGACCACACACACACGCACGCACACACATATATACACATTCTCACACACACTCATACATATTCACACACACACACACATATACACACACACACACACAGATACACCAGACACACACATACACACACACACACATACCCACATTCTCACACACACTTTCACATATTCACACGCACACACACACACACACACACACACACACACACACACACACACACACACACACACACACACACACACACACACACACACACACACACACACACACACACACACACACACACACACACACACACACACACACACACACACACAGTGTTCATAAAAGCATAGTATGGTAGCACCCACCAGAGCAGCTTAATAGCATTCTTTATAATTGATGCTGCTGCATCTGGGGTTTTTTGTCACTGTGTTTTTTGATTTATGCATGCTACAAACACGGAATCATGTCTGGTGTGTGTGTGTGTGTGTGTGTGTGTGTGTGTGTGTGTGTGCGTGTGCGTGCGTGCGTGCGTGTGTGCGTGCGTGCGCGCGTGCAGCACCTGCTGTTACAGCAGAGCAACACTCAAATAAGGTGACAGAACATAGGTGCAGGACATATGGTGGGATTCCTTAATTATCTTTAGATAACCATAGAATATAGAATATATGCATGGATAAGATGATAAGAGGATGCGCTAGGAAGTATATAAGTATGTATATATATATGTATATAAGTGCCGGTAAAAGTGTGGCAGGGCAATGGCAGATAGTCGTGGAAAGATTAAAAACACAATGTCTTTCTGGCAGGGTCTTTTTGGACACTGTGGATTGATTGAAGTGATTAAGTGGTCGTTGCTGAGCCATCGAGCTTCAATTCACAGCAAATGTCCACTAGCTGGGAGGCCTTCTAAAAACATCCATCAGATACACATTTTCACTTGCCTGACCTAAAAAAACGTTCATTTTCAACTTTATTTACGAAATGTTTTAAAAACGGTTGCATTTGAGTACGCTATTTATACACCAGGCTTTGACCCTGGAACCAAAACGATTTGTAATATCAAATTTTTTTTGTACATCTTTCTCAGCAGACTAATTAAATAAACACTAGCCTATTTGACCCGTTTATTTCCGTTTTGCAATCTTCTTAAACACAGCAACTCAGGAGCTCAGCAGCCACTGCACTGCAAACTGGAAGATCTGTTCATTCAGTTCACACTACTCATGTGTATCCTTTAATAATAATAATTATAATTATTATAATAATAATAATACATTCAATTTCATAAAGCGCTTTCTGGACACCCAAGGCACTTTACAGACATGGTCAAATTGCTCGTACAGTAAAATAATTGAATAGTTATATCGATTTAAATAAGACAGATGAAAATAGTATAATTAAAAATCCTTGAGAGTCAAAACAGATCACCCAGCATTATTATATACAAACGTTATCATGTTTTTATCCTTTTTATGGAACTGTTTTAAGACTACAATTGGTCACTCACTCCTGTTTGCTAAGTTCAGATGGTAAGACATTTAAAATATGGACAGTGTTTATACGATACTGTGTTCATTCATCTGATCCATATTTGCATACTGAATCACACCAGGTGGTTATTAAATATAACAGAATATAATATGTTCTTTTAATATGTTATTTAATTAAATCCAACAACTGGGAATTATGGGGAATGGCCTAAAACATATTTGACCCAATCATTTGAGTTCATCAATGGATGACGGAGGAGAAAAAAGAAGAAATGTCTTCTTCATCTTGTTGTTGATTTGTTTACTTGTTTGTGTCTGTGTCACTGTGATTACAGAACCAGTCAGCTGCTGGGTTGTATGAGTTTCGCCGTGCGGTCCCTCATGGTCCAGGACAAGGTGACTGCAAACTCCCTTTAAAAGCCACCCAGAGTGAGACAAGATGCTTAGTTATTATTAAGACAAGATACGCTTTATTTTAATCACCGTCACAGCACGAAATTAATCAGAATATGTATACAGAAAATATATAAATATAATTCTATACATAATAGGAGCATTAGCAGTTAGCGTAACCAGATCATAATCGTACTAAATCGTACTAAAATGTGTGTGTGTGTGTGTGTGCATGCATGCGTATGTGTGTGTCTGTGTGTGTGTGTCTGTGTGTACATGCATGTGTATGTGTGTGTGTGTGTGTGCTCGCACGTCTGTGTTTGTCTTTGGGCATGCGGTGCGTGTGTCTGTGTGTATGTGTGTGTATTTCTGTGTGTGTGTTTGTACATGCATATGCGTGTGCACGCATGTGTGTGTGTGTGTGTGTGTGTGTTTCCATCCAGTGGACCGTGAATGGTTTGGTGTACTGTGAATGAGTGCCAATGACCTTAATAGAGTGGAGGAAACACTTTGGGGTTATAATGTTACCGCAAAGCGACGCGGCCTCCATAAATAGAGAGATGAACAGATAGCTTAAGTGACACACACACACACAGACTCACACACACACACAGACACACACACACACACACACACACACACACACACACACACACACACACACACACACACACACACACACACACACACACACACACACACACTCACACACACACACGCGCACGTACACATACATATACACACACACACACACACACACACATATACACACACACACACACACACACACACACACACACACACACACACACACACACACACACACACACACACACACACACACACACACACACACACACACACACACACACACACACACACACACACACACACACACACACACACACACACACACACACACACACACAGGCAGGCTCATTTGCATGCACAGATGGACATACATGAACATACTTACAGAGGTGTTGACTACACACATTTTGAAACCAGTTGCACAAAAGCCTGTGTTTCTAGCACGGAATAAAACATTTTCACAAACCCGAATGCTGCTCATCGTTATTCATATTCAACGCTTGGATACGTCGTTTGAGAGATTTTGCCGGGTTCGACGGGTAGAATTAAATAGACTCGAATTTGACTCATTTGTCATGATGATGCGTGTTGCATATTGAATGTTTTCCAAGTCATTATTTCAATTGTGTTAAAAAAAAACACGATGAACTTATCAAGCACGTTTCTTTGTCGACACTTTATTATGACGCGGTCATAATTCCTCCAGACCGATTTTTCAAGCCACGCGCTGCTTCTACACGGCCGCGACCGCGGTAACTTTCAGACCCGTCACGCCGCCTCTAATCTCGACCTTCACGGTGACGCCGTTGGTGGTCAAGACATCGCCGTGCGGCTGGAGGGGGGGGGGGGGGGGGTGGGTGGTGTGGGGGTTTGGGGGGGGGGGGGGGCCAGACATCCGTCACACTTTTGTCTCGCAGGAAATTGAGCTGTGGGGAAATCGCAAGCACACCTCGGCCCTCGTTACACACGCGTTTAAGAGCGCCTTGTCTTCGTAATATGCCGCCATTGAACTATGGAAAGTCTGAGGAGAGTCTTGGGGCTTTTCTATAATGTATGTCAGCGATGGATCTAGATGTGTGTGTGTTTGTGTGTGTGTTTGTGCGTGTGTGTGTGTAATGAGAGAGTGAGACAGCAAGAGGAAGGGAGAGAGAGAGAGAGAGAGAGAGAGAGATGGCTATAGTATGGGATAGAGAAAGGGGGCGAGGTAGAGACTTGCATGTATGTGTGTGTGAGCAATAGAGAGAGCGAGAGGAAGGGAAAAAGAGAAAAAGAGAGAGAGAGAAAGGGAAGGTAAAAAGAGAGGGGGAAAGTGAGGGAGAGAGCAAGGCAGGTGTGTGTGTGTGAGAGAGAGAGACAGAGAGGGAAGGGAGAAAGAGTGAGGGAGAGAGCGAGAGAGTGGCGTGTGTGTCTGTGTGTGCGTGTGCATGTGCGTGTTTGTGTGTGTGCATCTGCATGTTTGTGTGTGTGTGCGTGTGCATGTGCGTGTTTTTATGTGTGTATGTGCTTGTTTGTGTCTGTGTGCTTGTTTGTGTGTGTGCGTGTGCGTGTTTGTGTGTGTGTGCATGCGTGGCATGTGTTGTGTGTGTGTGTGTGTGTGTGTGTGCGTGTGCATGTGCGTGTTTGTGTGTGTTTGTTTGTGTGTGTGTGTGTGTTTGTGTCCAGCATAGTTCAGCACAGCACTTTGGTTGAAGTGATATAACCCCAGACTGCCTTTTGTTAGATCTTCTCCTCTTGCTCCTCTCTTCCTGTTTAAATATTCATCTGAAATGTAATCAGCTCTCTCTCTCTCTCTCTCTCTCTCTCTCTCTCTCTCTCTCTCTCTCTCTCTCTCTCTCTCTCTCTCTCTCTCTCTCTCTCTCTCTCTCTCTCTCTCCTCTCTCTCTCTCTCTCTCTCTCTCTCCGCAGCCCTTTTAAACCCCGCCTCAGTCTCCACACACACACAGTGTATTTATATTTATATTTATAAGAGTGTGTTGATTTAGGAGCTGACAGCGCGGGATGATTATAGACCCTCACATGAATGTGAAGGGCTATTGTGTGGCTCTTTTAAGAGCAACCGTATAGTAGATGGGAAAGTAGTGAAAACCTATGTCTAGATATATAGAAGGTATAGTCGTGGATACGTTTTAGGTATTAATAGGCACATGGCATTATATTACAGTGTTGCATTCTATATGCACGGGATGCAAGATTTGAATCTTAAAGATTAATAAAGGATAAGAGAATCACGCAAAATCAAGTGAAAAGGTCACAGTGAAACAAATTGAAAACTCTTAGCCGTAACCACCGCGTACACACACGCACACACACACGCACACACACGCACGCACGCACGCACGCACGCACGCACGCACCACGCACGCACGCAGCACGCACGCACGCACGCACCACACACACACACACACACACACACACACACACACACACACACACACACACACACACACACACACACACACACACACACACACACACACACACACACACACACACACACACACACACACACACACACACACACACACACACACACACACACACACAGTGCTGAACAGTGAAACGTGGACGGAAACGAACAGAACAGAGAACAAGGGAACACAAATTGGTGAACTTCTATACAACACAACAACAACAACAACACAACACAACAAACAAACAACACAACAACAACAGGTTCATTCCAGCCCAAAGTGGTGCAGTGAACTCCCCACGGATGTCAGGACTGCAGAGTCACTGCCCATCTTCCCGCAGCAGCAGGCTGAAAACTCACCTCTCCAGGAAACACGACCCGGATCCTTCCACCTAGCGTGTCCTCTTCTCACTTTGGACACGTGTACTAGCGTCTTACTCTGTTGGTTGTTTGCTTGTTAGTTAGTTAGATATTGTTCTATTGTTTGCCAACCTATTGTACTTTTTCCTGAGCACTGGTTCAGTTCTTGGAGGAGACTTGTTAGGAATGAAATGCACTTCTGATGACTTCTGGTGATGAGTTGTTCTCTAACCTACCTACCAATCTGGTTTGACCTGTAGTGACCCCTGTAATGTTGATGGTGACACTGTGTTTGCGCTGCTGTGACAGCTCTGTGCAAAGGGTCCATGGTCAATGCCAGTGTAGCAGACGAAGCTGCTACCAGCCATTAAAATGGCTTCTTGAGGCTCCTCCCGAAGACAAGGACACAGCGTGATGAGGAGTCGGGTTTATTGCAAGAGTTTGAATCATTGTGAACAGAGCAGATGGTACATGCTAGAGCTCTCTTTCGAGTATTGTGTTGTGTAGAATTTCATACTGCGGGAGGGAATGGGGAGTAAGCATTCCATTGTACTTGTTGCAAATGGCATTCTTGAAACTTGAGTGTTGGTGGAGGCTGTTTTTACCTGTGAGACCTTGATTAACAAGGACCCACAGGTGTGCAGCCTCACCAGCCATAGAGTAATCAGTCTGACTCAGGCAAGGTAAGGCTGCTAAAACCAGCCACCAACCCCACACACACTCCACAGCCAATTATCTCACTAGTTCAGTCTACTGGTACTGAGAAACGGGGTTCCACAGGGGTCTGTCCTCTTACCAATGCCGTTTAACATCTACATATACGACCAACCGGAGACAACATCCCGAAAGTACGGTTGCGCATAATGACCTGGCCATTATGCTGCGACAACCTACGATGGAAGAGGGTCTCAAACAGGATATGAGGCTCCTGGATGCCTACATTTGCAGGTGGCACCTACAGCTCAGTACTGGTAAAACTGCGTGAGCGGCACACCATCTCAACAACAGTGAACACTGGACACCGCCGAACCGCCTACGTTCCGGGGGCCGGCTGCTTCAAGTTCGGCTGTGAAGAAGTGAGGGCTGGCGGCATGCACATGTGGGGAGCTTTGAGCTCAGACCGCCGACCACATAATCACCACCTGTCCCCTGTATAGACTTCTTTTCGGAGGGTGGCCTCTTCCGCTTGGGACCAGAGACGAGGGTGTGGTTTGCGCGACACTTGGACCAGAAGGACATCTGATTTTGGCGATACACAAAAGAAGAAGTCTCCTTGTACAGGAAACCATACTTAGTGTGTGACCCCTGTGTTTGTCCTGCGACCTACACGACATTACTGACATTACTGACAACTACATTGTGTGGACTTTTTCTTCTGTATTGAAGAAAAAGTGCTGCATAGATGATTTATTTATAGGTAAAATAAGATAATCTGGGGTTTGTATTTGTTAAAAGCGAAGTCATGGTGGGGTACAATGAAAACAACACTGATGGATGGGGATCTCCGCTCACATTTAGCTGGATTAATAATTCATGGGCTTAACTTGCCAATGAGAGGCAATTAGGAAATGATGTCTCTCGCAGGAAATGAGGTCTCTATCAGTCTCACTTCCTGTCTCTCTGTCTCCCTGCTCCTCCTCCCGTGTTCTTTGAACTATCAGTTTCTGTGAGCTCTTGCTACTGTCCTTGATATCATCATGTATTTATTATGTATTATATTTAATATTGATATATTTATATCTCTGCTACCTGGTGTCTTCTCTTGTCACATCTGCCACTTTGTTCGCACCTTTCCATGATTGAAATTGTCTTACATTTTCTTCTTCTTTTTGTTGCTGTCCCTCTGTTTAAAATTCAGTTGTCTTGTTTCTTGCTTCCTTCACTTGCTTTTGCTCCACTGCATCCCGTAATAAATAGACAGGGTTAGACCAGGAAGCTTGTTATTATGTATTATTTATGGAGAAGGGGTGGGAGTTAATAAGTTTTACTTCTTCTCACTCCTTTTCGAATATGTATATATTCTATTTTTTCTTTGTTTCTTTAATGGCTTTTATTTATTATTTTTGCTTTCATATTCGAAATAAACACTTCAATCAATCAATCAAAAAATACACAACTGTAAGTTAGACACACGTTCAGTAAGTTCTGTGGTCGTAAGTTACACATGTGTTCAAAGCACGTAAGTTTTGGGTATGCTAGACATTATCTCCGACGTGTTTCGTCCTACGAGTGACTTACAAGTGAACGTGTGTGAATGTGTGTCGACGATCGCATAACTTACCTACAACTTTTTGTAAATAATTTAATTTATTGAACAAAACGATGACCAAAATCGAAAGGATTAAATCCTCTTTATTGATCACATATTTGATGTACACACACACAGTGAAATGAGTTTCTCTGCATTTAACCCATCCTAGTATTAGGAGCAGTGGGTATCAGCTGTTGTATATACAGCTGTCCCCCCGGGGCAGTTAAAGTAGTTAAAGTAGAAGTAGTTAAAATGCAGTGTATATAGTATTTTTCTAGAGGGAAGAGCAAGTGTGTGTTTGTGTGTGTACATGTGTGTGTGTGTATATGTGTACCAGGGTTTCCGTTAGCCGGAAACAACGCAACTATAATGTACACCTAGATTGACGAAAGAATGACGAAGACCTCAAATCAATTTGACTATTTAATGAACAACAAAACAAACAAGAACGATTGAGCAAAACCTCGTTAGCCGCAAAAATCTAGGCTATTTCAAAACACCTGTAACATCTGTAGTCCGTTTTAACATAGGCTACATGGCATCACATTTACCCTGTAGGCTACCAGGCAACTTTTAGCTTTCTCCTTAATTTCATTGCGGCAAAGTCCTCTGAGCCGAGCTGAAATCAAAGGTGTCTAATGTGTCTTTGCAGCTTGCAATACGCATAAGATCATCACTCTCTCCTCCTCCAGACGACTCCGCAGTGATGTTTTTAAACCATTCTGCAGGGAGAAGCCCCTCTCTGCTGGTCACTTGACACGGGCACAACACAGGCCCTTTAGCCCGAGTGGCCCAGTCGGGGTACAGCTCGCTGAACTCAGAAATTAGCACTTGGCAAGCTGTCGCAAACATTAAAGCCCCATAGCCGTGGAGCGCTAACATTAAAGCCCCATAGCCGTGGAGCGCTAACATTAAAGCCCCATAGCCGTGGAGCGCTAACATTAAAGCCCCATAGTCGTGGAGCGCTAACATTAAAGCCCCATAGCCGTGGAGCGCTAACATTAAAGCCCCATAGCCGTGGAGCGCTAACATTAAAGCCCCATAGCCGTGGAGCGCTAACATTAAAGCCCATAGCCGTGGAGCGCTAACATTAAAGCCCCATAGCCGTGGAGCGCTAACATTAAGCCATAGCCGTGGAGCGCTAACATTAAAGCCATAGCCGTGGAGCGCTAACATTAAAGCCCCATAGCCGTGGAGCGGCCATCACTTCACCTGCATCTCGTAGGGCGCGCTTGACGTCATGAGAGGAGCGGCAGCTGATTGGTCACTTCATGACCAAAACCCAACATTATTACCGGACATTTTGACCGGCAGGTTTTTAAATTACCGGTTTTTTATCATTTTTACCCACTAAAAACCGGTAAATACCGGCTAACGGAAACCCTGGTGTGTGTGTGTGTGTGTGTGTGGGAACGATTGAGTACTGTGGGCAGTGCTGTCAAGTGGTGTCCTGGTTGTTACAGATGATCTGGATTAAGACTCGGACCCCCCCCCCCCCCCCCCCCCTTATATATATATCTGTATAGCTTTATGTAACACACACACACACACACACACACACACACACACACACAGTGTACACACACATACCATCTGGTGTGTTGGGGCATCAGCTGCAGGAGTGAGCTAAACTCTTAGTGAGATGTTTGTGTGAGTGTGTGCGTGTGCGTGTGCGTGTGCGTGTGTGTGTGTGTGTGTGTGTGTGTGTGTGTGGGTGCACATGCGTGCACAGTTCGTTTCTGTCCTGGGGCAGCAAGCAAGTATCTCTCTATTGTCTGCAAGAGAGAGAGAAAGAGTGTGTGTGTGTGGGTGTAATATATTTGTATTTTTTTCATTTGACTTTTATTTAACCAGTCATTAAGCACAAATTCTTATTTGCAATGGCGGCCTGGCAAACAGCAAAGTCCTGTGTCTGTATTCACCTGCAATGCACTACATATATATGTTTGCACATAACCGTTTTTGACATAATGCCAGCTGTCATTTTGTTGTCGTCACTACTGCACTGCATTGTGGGATATGTATGCCGACGTAGTGTGTCCAGTGCTTGCGTACTGTAATATTTCCCCACAAATAGTATGCGCTTGGTACTGCTGGTTTCATACATAAGAAACATCTCACATACTGTCACATCGTCCTTAATAGCATGTTAGTAAAGGGATTTCGGACACAAGGGGGCTAAAAAGAAATATCAGAAGTGTG
>CM051006.1:7114414-7116914 GCA_027704905.1 Muraenolepis orangiensis
TCTCTCTCTCTCTCTCTCTCTCTCTCTCTCTCTCTCTCTCTCTCTCTCTCTCTCTCTCTCTCTCTCTCTCTCTCTCTCTCTCTCTCTCTCTCTCTCTCTCCCCCTTTCCCTCTCTCCATCTCTTCCTCTCTCTCTTTATCTCCATCCCTCTCTCTCCTTTTCATCCATCAATCCATCCATCTATCTCTCTGTCTGAGTGTCTGTCTGATCTCCGTTCCCTTGTCCAGTGTGTGTGTGTGTGTGTGGTGTGTGTGTGTGTGTGTGTGTGGGTGTGTGTGTGTGTGTGTGTGGTGTCACATGTTCCAATGATCACACGTTATCAGAACATCATCATCACATGCCCATTGGTGTTCCCTGGTCGCCCCTGGCTGCAGCAGTGTACCTGCCGTTGGCAGGGTTCCCACATTCCAGAATAGATTCTTTCCACTTTCATTCCAACGTTTCCCTTTTGTGGGAAAAGTCTCAATTTCGCCCTGCATCTCAACCGACCTCGCTGACCCTTTCGGAACTGAAATGTGGTTGTGTGGAGGTGCGCTATTATTAGTATATATATAGTATATACAAGTGAGCATATATATAAATGTATGGCAAGTATAAATGTATATGTATATACAGGAGTAGGAGCAGTTCTATCAACAGATTTTAATATATATTGCAGTAGGTACACTAAAGAGATGGAGATGGGGGTTGTGGTCGTCACATGGTGTCCTAAGTGAGTCCTAAGCAGCCCCCAACCTCCTCCCCCCCCCCCCATGGTCAGCTCTTATCATCTATAACCAGTGGCACAACACAGAGTATTATTATTGCTATTATGATGAACACAAACGGGACATATCTCTAACCCCCCCCCTGTCCCTCCCTTCCCCTCTCAACGGTTGTTCCAGGATTATAACAAAAATCCCCCGTTCATCCTGGGGCATCCTCGCTCTCTCGTTTTGCCAATCATGCCCTTGCTGTGATGTCAGCATCACCGGATTGCTGCTGATTGCTGATGGCAAACAGACATCTGTGTGTGGTGTGTGTGTGTGTGTGTGGGTGTGGTGTGTGTGGTGTGTGTGTGGTGGGTGTGGTGTGGTGTGGTGTGGTGTGTGTGGTGTGTGTGTGTGTGTGTGTGTCGGGGAGTGGTGTTAAAGGAAGGACCACTACTACTGGGGAACTGGGATGAAACCATGGTAACCCATTCCTCTGGCTTCACTGAGGCATCCCTGACAAATCAACTCGTGTTGTCTATGAAGATCGCCTCCTTCTGCCGACTGTTCTGCCCGAAGACGTTTTTGGAAAGAATACTTTTGCCCACAAACTCTGTACTGGCTGACCAAAAGTGCTATGGCTATTGTTATGTATAATACATATAATATATTATATATATATATTATATATATGTGTATATATTATTATATATAATTATAATTATATATTATTATATATGTTATTATATAATATACCGTTGTAACCAAAAGAGAGCTGAGCCAGAAGGCAAAGCTCACGATCTACCGGTCTTCGTTCCTACCCTCACCTATGGCCATGAACAATGGGTAATGACCGAAAGGACGAGATTGCGAATACAAGCGGCCAACATGAGTTTCCTCAGGAGGGTGGCTGGTATCTCCCTTAGGGATAGGGTGAGAAGGTAGGTCAGTCGTGAGAGACTCGGAGTAGAGCCGCTGCTCCTTCACTTGGAAAGGAGCCAGTTGAGGTGGTTCGGGCATCTAGTGAGGATGCTTCCTGGTCGCCTCCCAGGGGAGGTTTTCCAGGCACATCCAGCTGGGAAGAGACCACGGGGCAGACCGAGGTACAGGTGGGGTGATAACATCTCCACGCTGGCCTGGGAACGCCTCGGGATCCCCCAGTCAGAGCTGGTCGTTGTTGTTGCCAGGGAGAGGGAAGTTTGGAGTCCCTGAGCTGAAGCTGCTACTACCTAGCGGGAGAAGATGGATGGATGGATAAATATACAAAAGCATTAAGTTAAATGATGATGGTTTGAACACTCTAAACTGGTACGGTCCTTCCGAAGAATTAGCTTGGCAGTGCGGATGCCGATTCCGACCTGTGGTTCCTTTGCCTCTCTCCCGTTTCACAACTCCACAAAAGCACATAGACAAAAAAACAAGTCAAGTCAAGTCAACCGCTAAATGATTCCAATCCAATAATCAGTCAATGAAACACGGCAATAAAAAGCCGTGATTCATCTGCGAAGGATCAATGCTCTCTGGCGTTCTTGTAATAACTTTTTTTGTTAGCATTCCGTACTGGTGGTGTTTACAGAAACACAATGTTCTCGGAGCTCCATTATTTGGTCTGATGAACAGCAATTTTCCAATATTGTTTTGTGTGTGTATTTGTGTTTGTGTGTATGTGTGTCTTTGTGTTAATGTGTGTGTGTTGTGTGTGTGTTGTGTGTGTGGGTGTGGGTGTGTGTGTGTGTGTGTTTGTGTGTGTGTGTGTGTGTGTGTATATGTGTGTGCATGTCTCTGTGTTAATGTGGGTGTGTGTCAATGTG
>CM051006.1:7129414-7131914 GCA_027704905.1 Muraenolepis orangiensis
TCTGGAGGCACCCGGACAAGCCTTTTCACGGCGGCCTTTCACTCCTCCTCCTCCTCCTCCTCCTCCTCCTCTCTCTCTCTCTCTCTCTCTCTCTCTCTCTCTCTCTCTCTCTCTCTCTCTCTCTCCTCTCTCTCTCTCTCTCTCTCTCTCTCTCTCTCTCTCTCTCTTTCTTCTGCTTACATGTAATCCGTCCTTCTGCCTATTTAGGGGGTGGAGTAGGAGGACAGATAAATAGGGGTGGTGGGGAGGGGAGTGGTTGGGTTTGTGTGTGTGTGCTTGACGAGGCGAAGACAGAGGCAGTCACCTCCGCCGCCGCCACGACAGACAGACAGACAGACAGACAGACAGGCAGACAGACAGACAGGCAGACAGGCAGACAGGCAGGAAGGAAGTGATGTGAGGACAACGGACCCCTCTGTGTGCTACTGTTAGCCCCGTTAGGTTAGCCACCTCCTGTCACTCCGCCTGTTCAGTTTGCCGCCTCCCCCTTTAGCCTCTATCTTTACATGCCGTGGGAAAACGCAGGCCAGGTAGGGAATTCAATCGAATGCCCAATTCTATTATTGGTAGCTTAATTAGACCCTTTTCCATAAGCAGTGAGGTCGTCGCGGGACACACACACAGGTGTCGCTCATAACCCATAATAATTATAGGTCTGGTCCTTATGGGTTATGGGTCTGGACATAAATACATGGAGCCTACAATGGCCTTTTGGATTGTACGTCAACGACTCCGCCATGTTGGAGAGGTCAAGACACATACCAGTAATCAATGAAGCAGCCTCACCTGGCCCCAGTCAGACTGATTAGAGTCTGGTAGAAGCAGCCTCACCTGGCCCCAGTCAGACTGATTAGAGTCTGGTTGAAGCAGCCTCACCTGGCCTCAGTCAGACTGATTAGAGTCTGGTTTAAGCAGCCTCCCAGGCCTCAGTCAGACTGATTAGAGTCTGGTTGAAGCAGCCTCACCTGGCCCCAGTCAGACTGATTAGAGTCTGGTAGAAGCAGCCTCACCTGGCCCCCAGTCAGACTGATTAGAGTCTGGTAGAAGCAGCCTCAGGCTAACCCGGTTTACTCATTACCCTTGGGGAGAAGCCCTAAAGTAGCCATTTCAGTGGCTTGTTGCAGCGTCTGCTACAAATACAATACTTTACTTATATACACAACTATACAATAACTTTATATTTTGTGTACTCCACAAAGGCTAAAAACCCTTGAATACAGACATGCCTCGTTTAAATTGGATGGCACATTTTAACATTGTGGTTTTTTTATCCAGCAAAAACCGCAGCTCCCTAATATGGCTACGGCATTTTGACGTGTCACTAAGGACTAAACTAGTGACAATAAGTCTCCACAGTGGTCCACATCCATGAGATGGTTTATATCGATTTTTATTGGTCTTTTAGTTCCAACGTATTATATGCCGGCGGTACTCTGGTAAGTACAGTATATAAAAGAGGTTTGTTTGTTGTGAGACGTTAAACGCTGCCAGGGTTTTTCCGGGGGGGGTTCGATTCCCACAGCGGGACACAGTAACGTGAGATAGACTTTGAAATACACAGGTGTTCACAGAAGGGCATACAGTACACGCTTGTGTTATGATGTACCCTTTCAATGGTCTTAATCTCATTCAGCCGATTTCCGGACTCCCTACTACTGCGTCCACGGACGGGGTGTTTATTGTCGTACAGCGGGTACGACAGGCCTCTTTCACAGCCTGTAGAGGTGTAGGAAAACAACATTAAAAGCGTTATTTGGATTGACTCCAAGTAGAGGAGGAGGAGGAGGGTCGTTCGTCACTGGGCTTGTTCCCCGAGCCTGTGAGTTTCCGTTGCCACGGTGAAGGGGGGAAGGAGGGGGTGGATGGGGGGGGGGGGTGGGGTGGATGGGGGAGTGGAGGGGAGGGGAGGGAGGGGAGGGGAGGGAGGGGAGGGTAATTGAGGGGAAAAGCAGAGGAAATATGGACGCTATGAAAGCATAACAAACGTGTGAGCTGTGTCTGGACGGAGGTGGTGGGGTTTGGAGAGGGGGGGGGGGTGGGGGCGGGGTGGGTTTGGGAAGAGCTGACGAGGTGTGAACTCAGTGCAGTGGTGTGTGTGTGTGTGTGTGTGTGTGTGTGTGTGTGTGTGTGTGTGTGGTGTGTGTGTGTGTGTGAAAAGGCTTGTGATGTGATTTTTCACAGTACGTTAACCACACAAATATAAATCTAAATCTGGAGGATTGAATCCTCTTTATTGGTACACACACACACACACACACCACACACACACACACACACACACACACACACACACACACACACACACACACACACCACACACACACACACACACACACACACACACACACACACACACATTTATAACACACACACACACACACACACACACACACACACACACACACACACACACACACACACACACACACACACACACACACACCACACACAGTGAAATGTGTTTCTCTTCATTTAACCCATCCTAGTATTATTAGAAGCA
>CM051006.1:7136914-7144414 GCA_027704905.1 Muraenolepis orangiensis
TCATTCCAAAAACAAAATATGTTGCAGTAAAAACAAGAGATGAAGAAGAAACCCCCCCCCCCCGGATATACAGGTTTACAAGAATGCAACTCATCGACATAGCTTTGAGTTTGCAGAGAACTAAACGTCCTTCTCTCCTCTGAATGACAGCCAATGAGCATATGAATTCAATTCCCAATGGCTGAAGTGCTGTGTGTTTGTTCCCGCAGGTGAACATCCTTCGAGGTAAGGACGGCTATGGATTCACCATCTGCTCTGACTCCCCGGTCAGGGTGCAGGCCGTCGACCCAGGTGGGTGCGATTCATCGATCCGTCCATCCATCGATTGATTGATTGATTGATTGATTGACTGATGGGTTGGTTGGTTGGATGGATGCATGTGGATCTACTCCACATGCATATCTGTTTCGCATATCTTTTATAACTATTTTCCCTTTTGCAAAATAAAATAAATGCCATTTGGCGGATGCCTTTTATCCAAAGCGTCTTACGATGCTGTGAGCACATACATTCCTTAGCATGGGGGGGGGGGGGCGGGGGCGGGCGGGGGTGGGCAGTGGGAATTGAACCCCTAACACTGGCTAGCCATTGAGCAAGACAGGGGACCACCCTGTCCCTTCTCCCCGCCTTGCGTTTGGATACTACTTTTGTTTGTATAAAGTTAAAGTTGTATTCATTAAAAAACTGTTGGTATGTAAATCCCTTTATCCAGTCATTTTGCTTAAGCGGTTCCAGTGTTAGTTTTTTCCAATTAGCATCGGGGGGGGGGGGGGGGGGGCGAACCCCCCCCCCCCCCCCCTGCTGTGCATTGCATGGGGGAATGTGCATTGTTTACCATCCCAGTATGGCGCTGAATGGCCCTATGGTGTTATTGTCTCTCTCAGGAGGCCCGGCGGACCAAGCAGGACTACAGCACTTAGACACCCTCCTGCAGCTCAACGGACAGCCGGTGGAACAGTGGAAATGCATAGACCTGGCCCACGCCATCAGGTGAGACATCACACGTTGTTTTGAATTCCCCCTGGGGGGTATTTTTCTCCGCAAAAGGGGACTTATTTTCTCTCTTGTGGATGATGGTTTTGCGTGGCTGTTTATGATAACAGTACATGGGTTTTGCCTAGTGTCTAATATTCAACCTCACATTTCCTTCATTTGGCGTTCTCCTGGTCTCCTGATTTGAAGTGCGGGAGAAAGCTGTACAGTTATTATAGTACATTATTAATTATATGGAAATATCTAAAAAATATATATAAAACATATATACACATATATATATATATATATATATATACAGTATATATAGTTTTGACTTTTCCAAGTATAGTTTAGTTCTAGTTGTAGTTTAGTAACTCACTTCTCTCTCGACTGTTATTCTGAAAACCTTAAGAAGATCTGACATAGTTTAACTATAGTTAATAGTTTAACTTCTCTCGTCTCTCGTCTAGAAACAGCTATACAAACCTTTCCAGGCGTCATTTACAGTACATACTTTAGTTAAAGCCTGCTAACCTCTCTCTTGTCTCTCCCTCCCCCGTAGCAAAAGCTCCAATGAAATGTGATTGGTTCATGTATCACTCATGGTGAAATGTGATTGGTTCATGTCTCACTATCGGTGAAATGTGATTGGTTCATGTATCACTCATGGTGAAATGTGATTGGTTCATGTCTCACTATCGGTGAAATGTGATTGGTTCATGTCTCACTATCGGTGAAATGTGATTGGTTCATGTCTCACTCATGGTGAAATGTGATTGGTTCATGTCTCACTAATGGTGAAATGTGATTGGGTCATGTCTCACTTATCGGTGAAACGTGATTGGTTCATGTCTCACTAATGGGTGAAATGCGATTGGATCGTACTAGTCGCACCAACTCCCGTGTCTCCTCATTCCCCCCACGGCAGGAACAGCTCCAACCAAATCCACGTGGTGGTGTGGCGCACGGGGCCCACCGCCAAGCCCAGCTTCGAGGGCCTCATCCACCGGCCGTCCTACAAGCCTGGCGCCTCCAACTACGAAGCCCCCTCCCCGCCCACCCGCAGGCGGGGCGGCGGTGGCCTCCTCGCAGGCAAGACCCCGCCCGCCGTGCCACCCCAGCTCCACCATCACGCCACCGCCACCGCCACCACCACCACCCATAGGCTCCTGCTCAACGGCTCGGAGGCGGGGGGCGGAGGGGGTCTCGAGTGGGGCGGCGGCGGTGGCGGCGGCGGCAGGGCGGGTTCGGCCGAGGAGCTGGACGGGCACCCGTCCAGGGCCCAGCATCATCAGCAGCACCAGCAGCACCAGCAGCAGCATCAGCACCACCTCCATCACCCCCACCACCCCCATGCCACCGCCACGCTTAAGGGCACCCGGGTGAAGGCGTCCAACGGGGACAACTACATCATCCTGGCGCCCATGAACGCCGGAAGCCAGGTACCCGAGAGCGCTGCCGGGGGGCTGCATCTTCACCACCATCACCTCCTCCACCACCACCACCAACACCACCAACACCACCCTCCTCCTCCTACCCATCTTCTTCACCCTCCCCGGGGACATGTGCTGGCTCACCCCAGATATGTCTCCCTGCCGTACATCCCCGACGCCACTGGTTAGGCCGGACTGGACGCTGTGGTCGTATCGGGGGGGGGGGAGAGAGGCGTGTGGCGTGGTGGGAAAAGACACAGCCCACTCGGCCGCACTCGCCTTACACGCCGATTGTGCGTTTGTGTGTGCGCACCGGTAGAGATTTTTAGTGTTTTTTTTGGAGGGGGGAAGTATTTTTGCGCATCTTTGTGCACCATTTTCATACTAGTTCATTCAATAGCGTCGCTCTTAATGGACTAAAAAGTGCCAATTCCATTCTTTGCTTGCCAATAATGATTATGTAAACTTTTTTATAATATTTAAACCATTTTTAGAGCACTCCCAAAAGAGGCCACATGGGCAAAAAGAAAAAGTATCCAGTTATTGCAAAAGGAAATGCCAGGCTATTATACTAATAACAGAAGTACACAGTGCTAGCTAGCCTAGCACAAACCAACCACGTACAGAACATGCGACTTGTGTAACGACGCGTGCGACAGGATCCGATGACATCATGTATGTGGGCCAGGAAAGACATGGCGATTGAAGCACAATAAAGCAAACCGAATGGATTAAAGTCAAGGCTTTGAAATGAATTCCTCCGCTAACTCTGCATGCATTGTATATCATACTAACAAACCTACCAGCCAGCCACCACCACCACCATCACCACCACTGGTTGAACAGGAGAGACTCTGCAATGTCACTCCTATCTCCTTCACTAGATTTAGTTAGTAGTTTACCATCGCCCAGAACCACTGGCTTTCATGAGATTCGAGAAACAGACATGTATGTCGCTACGCTCGGTCTCTTGTAGACCTGCAGGGCACTTTCCAGCTGTGCTTGTGTGTACATGGGTGAGCTGTGTTTGAGTGCATGTTTTATGCATTTTGTGTGTGTGTGTGTGTGTGTGTCAAGTGTCTGTGTGACTGGTGTGCATGCATGCATGTGCGTACGTGTGTGCGTGCGTGAGTGTGCATGTGTGTGCATGCGTGCATGCATCTGTGTGTGCACACGTGTATGTGTGTATGCATGCATGCGTGTGTGTGTGTGTGCATGTATGTATGTATGTATGTATGTATGTATGTATGTATGTATGTATGTATGTATGTATGTATGTATGTATGTATGTATGTATGTATGTATGTATGTATGTGTGTGTGTGTGTGTGTGTGTGTGTGTGTGTGTGTGTGTGTGTGTGCATGTGTGTGTTGAGTGGCGGGTTCCATTCAAGCCGTGCTATAAACAGGAAGAGCGCTCTCGGAGTTTGTTTCATATCAGCAAGGCACTCTGGAGAATCACAGTCGACACATGAAGGCCAACCGACGACAATACCGCGGGCTGAAGCCCACACACGTTTCATAAATACATACAGTGTATGTATTATTCATTGTAATACTTGTTTCGGGACGGCGGTGGTGTATTATATTTGAAAAGATATACGAAAGCGCCTTTAAGACAGGAAGCGCTATCGAGTTATGGTATCGACTCATAAATGACTCACACCAGCTAAATGAAAGCGTTATTAGAAGCTGTGAGTGGAGCCAGTTTAAGCTGGGAAGCTTTAAAAGGGCATCGTGTTACGAGAATGCTTTTCAGGTAATCCTCGCTCGCTTGGTTTATTTGAACTAATATGAAGAGACTGTGGCGCTGTTGAAAAATCCCTCGTTAGGAATTATCAAAAGAGTTTATGAAAAAGAGTCTAAACCGATTCAAACTTGGGATGAGGAGAGAAGTCAGAGGTGAGGAAATGTGAAAATCTGGATTTCCGGAAATATTGGGTTCCATATAACAATACATATTACAAACATACAAACAAACCTAACGACAACAAACCTACAACTATGGCTGTACAAACGTCTCTAAGGCTTTACTGATAAAGGGTAGACCTTTTGAATTATTCAGCTTCAAAAGGACATTGCAGTAATTGCTAGTTTACTCTACAGGCCTACTAACAAATGTAATTTTGTGTATTCTGTTTGCTCTATTTTAGATGTTGAGGCCTGTCTACCAAGATAACCAGGGCCCGTTGGGTAAGATTTGCATCTTCTGTTCTAGACATTATTGATGAAATAGTCATTATATTGTGTCATATTATGAAGTAATTATTATTATTATTATTATTAAGTAAAATAGCATAACATGAAACGTTGTTTATTGTCTTGTTATTTTTGCCTTTCGCTTTTCACCTGTCCAGCCTCCAGCATTGCGTCCAGGCTGTACCCCACCAGACAGGCCCCTGTTCCCCCGCCGCCGCAAGGGGGCGCTGGTGGCACGTTTGCTGGCGGTACTGCCGCTAGCGGCTTCGGCGGAGGCCTCCTCTCCAGCCGAACTAGCTTCCTTCGCCGGTCGGGCAACTCGAAAACGTCGAAGAACACCTCCACCACGAACTACCAGCCGCCGCCGCCGCCTCACAACGCCAACTTCGCCAACTACCAGAACTGCACCATCGTCCGCTCCCACACGCCGCACACGCCAACTACGGCTACGTCAAAGTAGCGCCGAAGATCCTCATTTTCCCCATCTTTGTTCAGGTGGGTATTCGTCGTCCACCTGTGAATAAACACGGCGTGAAACACGGATAACTACTACATATTTAACTTTTAATGTGTATGTATTTGATATATATATATATATATATATATATATATATATATATATATATATATATATATATATATATGTATGTATTTCGGATATATATATATATATATATATGTATGTATTTCGGATATATATATATATATATATATATCAATAAATAAATATAAATATATATAAATATATATATATATATATATCATATATATATCTATATATATATGCAATGAAAGTCCCCCCCCCCCCCATACACCCACACACCCACACACACACACACACACACACACACACACACACACACACACACACACACACACACACACACACACACACACACACACACACACACACACATAAGCATGATACATGCATGCGTTATAATGTGCAGAGATAATAATAATTGAGTCTACTGATAACATCACATTACCGTAAATGTGATGAATTTTGATGTATTTCACTACGTTTGCATCACGTCATTGAATATAGAATAATTTGTTTTGGGGTTGTCTGTCAATATATTAAAATATTATAATTTTAAATATAGTTAGTTTAAATAGACCAGAGTTGGGTTAACGGTCGGTATAGGAGGGTTATGTCTGTGGGCTTTTCCTGCCACATTGAAAGTAACCTCAACCTCATCGTGACATCACACCGCTGTAGGACAGAGACAGAGATGTGGGGGATTATGTTTGCAAGCTGCTGCATCTGTTAAATCATTTTGACTCTACTCTTCTCTCTCATACTTTTACATCTGCGTATCCTGTCAAACGCATAAACTCTTTTGCTTTTTTTTCTCTCTATTGAGTGTGATGGATTTGGGAAATTAAATGGATCTGGTACTGTGACATCAGCGTCACTGTATTGACCTGAATATGTTTGTTATTAGCGTATTGACTCGGCCTAGAAATGATAAGCCCTTTTCGACCATCCGATTTCCCCCCCACCCAAGCAAGTAGGCTACCCCTACTTACTCACGATTATCCAATCCAAAACATCCGATTATTTCGCTAGCTCACAAGGGATTAGGCGTCAATGTTGTTGTTTTTTAACTTGATTACACTTGATTTGTATTTTTTTCCATGTATTTGTATGTGATCTGTATTAGTTTGTGGTCATGTTAAAGTAAAGGGGGTTTGCTTCTCTCTCCTCCACCAGCCTCTGGACCTGTGCAGTCGAGCCCTCATCTTCACAGAGGAGATGGTCCTACACGAGAGCCAGCACCATTCACTCAAGGTAAAGGAAACACATCTCACACATCTACTGGTGTGTGTGTGTGTGTGTGTGTGTGTGTGAGTGCATGTGGGTGTGTGTGAGTTTGTGGTGGTGTGTGTGTCTGTTTATGCATGTGCGTATCCTTTGTTTGCATGTATGTGTGTCGGTCTGTGTTGTCTCTGTCTGATTGTGTGTGTGTTTGTGTGTGCGTGCGTGCGTGCGTGCGCATGCATGTGTACTCTCTGTGTGTTTGAATGTGTGTGTCTGTGTGCAATGTTTCTATGTGTGTGCATATCTGCACATGTGTGTGCATGTATGCATGTGTGCATGTGTGCGCTCTGTGTTTCAGTGTGTCCGTGTGTGTGTCTGTGTGTGTGTGTGTATGTGTGGGGCACAGGAATGGAGGAATCCCGCTTCCACTCTGCGCAGAGGGAAGCGGATGACAGCAACATGCTTCTTGTTAAAGTCTTCTTGTTAATGTTTCGTATCTCATATCGTAGTGGTTTCTCTCTCCTCTATCATTAGATTCATAGATCTTCTTCATTTCCGTAGCATATGGTTTGAAAAACGATTTATGATTGCGGGATTTTCCCCACTACAAATGTGTTAAGTATACTGTTAGTATAGTTAATAGTTGTAGTTAGATAGTATATTCTATATACTATACACAACACTATACAGTAGACAGATTTTATACCTAGTAGACTGTTGTTACGTTCCATTTAACCACTGTACATCGTATATTACCATGCACTTTACGGCAACATTTGCACTCTGGTTAGATGCCAACCTCTTTTCGCTGTACTGTACTTGCTATACAACACTATGCTATATAAACACTATATACGATATAGTGTTGTTTATAGTATACTATACTATTGCATAGTATAGTATGGCATAGTATAGTATTGTTGTTGACATTCAGAATGCAGGGTTAGAGGTAGCGTTAGCATTCCATTGTACCAGTGGAATATGGCAAAAAAAAAAATCATCTTTAATCTTGAATTGATTATGTACTGAAAACACACTTAACGTCTTAATATAATAACACAATATAACATATTTCACAGTAAGGGCGGTCGTTAGGAGCTGTTTTTACCTTGTAGATCTCATACTATAT
>CM051006.1:7146914-7151914 GCA_027704905.1 Muraenolepis orangiensis
GTCTCCTCTCCTGTCTCCTGGCTGTCCTTTCCTCCTCCAGCATTTGGGTCCCATCCCGGCACAGCTGGCGCCAGGTGTTACGATCAGCAGCAACATCCTCCAGGGCCTCAGGTCTGATTTTACATTTCTTTAACGCAGTCTTCAGCTGGTCTTTATAGCGCTTCTTCTGCCCTCCAGCAGAGCGTCGACCATGATGTAGCTGGCCATATAGCACTCTGCGAGGCAGGCGGTTTGAGGGCATCCTTACTACATGGCCCAGCCATCGTAGCTGGTGCTGAGTAATTGTGGCCTCAATACTCCTGCAGTTGGTCTTCGAGAGTACTTCAGAGTGAGGCACACGATCACGCCAGGTAATTCCCAGGATGCGCTGAAGGCAGCGTATGTGGAACTGCTCTAGGGCCCTGATGTGGCGGCTGTAAGTTACCCAGGCTTCGCAGCTGTAAAGGAGGGTAGTGATGCAGATGGCTTGGTAGACACAGACCTTCGTGCGGAGATGCAGGTTCTTGTTTTGAAAGACCCTACGCCGGAGTCTCCCAAAAGCAGCTGATGCCTGCTTTATCCTGTTTTGGACCTCATTGTCGATGGTGTTGTCCTCAGAGAGAATGCTCCCCAGGTATCTGAAGGATGGTACAACAGACAGTTGTTCACCAGCAGCAGTGAAGGTAGGTGGTGTAGATGGGATGTTGGCACTCCACTGGCAAACTACTTCCGTCTTGATGGTGTTGACGGTCAGTCCCATCCTGCTGTATGCTCTCACCGCAGCAGTAAGAACAGACTGGAGGTCTTGTGGATTGTGAGATACAAGAGCACAGTCGTCTGCATACTGTAGCTCAATGACTCTCTCCCTTTGCAGTTTGGTGGTTGCCTGGAGCCTCCTTATGTTGAAGAGGTTGCCATCTAGACGAAAGTCCACTGCCACACCGCTACTGTCCTCAATCTCCTTGTGGAGAAGCTGGGTGACACATAGCAGGAAGATGTTAAAAAGTACTGGTGCTAATACACACCCCTGCCTTACCCCTGTACGTACAGGGAAGGGGGAAGACTCTTGTCCTCCTATAGTCACCCGAGCAGTCATTCCATCATGAAATTGGCGGAGGATGTTGACAAACTTTTTGGGGCAGCCAAACCTGATAAGGACTTCCCATAAAAGTTCTCTCTGGACAGTGTCGAAGGCTTTGGAGAGATCGACAAAGGCCATGAACAGGTCCTGATGTTGTTCTCTGCACTTTTCCTGCAGCTGTCGAGCTGTGAAAATCATATCCACCGTGCTCCTGCTCTTCCTAAATCCACATTGTGATTCAGGCAGTATTGACTCGGTGGTGTTTTTAATCAGCCTCTGGAGCATAATCTTTGCCAGGACCTTACCAGCGACAGCAAGGAGCGAAATACCCCTGCTGTTGCCACAGACAGCCTTGTCACCCTTGTTTTTGTAAATGGTGACAATATTGGCGTCTCTCCATTGTTGTGGGACGTTCTCATCAGCCCAGACCTTGGTGATGTACCCGTGTAATGCTCTTGTACAGAGGTAGCCTCCTTGTTTCAGCAGCTCAGCAGGGATGTTGTCACTACCAGGGGACTTGTTGTTTTTAAGGGAACGGATAGCTGATAGGACCTCCAGGAAGGTTGGGGGCTGGTCTAGATTGTGCATAGGAGGAAGTGTAGGCAGGTCGTCAAGAACGGTGGGGTCTGCATCAGAGTCCTGATTAAGCAGGGTACCAAAATGTTCAGCCCATCTCAGCAGAATGCTATGCTGGTCCTTCAGGACTGTCAGGCCATCTGCTGTTTTCAGGGGAGTGATACAGCGGCTCATTGGGCCGGAGATCTTCTTGACAGCATTGTAAAAATTGTGCATGTCATTTTTATCGGCAAAAGACTGGATTTCGTGTGCCTTTTTAGTCCACCACTCATTCTGCATGACCCGAGTAGCCCTTTGTACTTCCCGACAAACTCTCTGCCATTGCTGCCTGGTGCTACTGGACGAGGGGTTCTCTAACGTTGCCCGATGTGCCCTGTGCATGTCCTTCAGCAAGTCATGGATGGTTTCTGAGTTTTCATCAAACCAGTCTTGGTGGTTCTTGCTCTTATAGCCGATTGTTTGGGCTGCTGCCTCATAGAGAGCCGAGCTGACAGAGTTCCACTTCTGGTCCATGGTGTTCTCAGATGAGCTCAAGGACAACTCAATCCCCCCCAGTTTCTCAGCCAGGGAGCAACGGAATTCATTCCTTGCATCAGGGTTTTCCAGGCGGGTGCAATCTAGTCGCCTCCTTCTGGGTCCTTGCAGCCGCAATGGGGGGCGCACTTGCATGTGGACCTTGGCCATGATCAGGCGGTGATCTGTCCAGCATTCTGCACCTCTCATGGCACGGGTGATGTGAACGTCTCTGATGTCACTACGCCTCACAATGACATAGTCTATCAGGTGCCAGTGTTTGGAACGAGGGTGCATCCACAAAGTCTTGTATTTAGTCTTCTGCTGGAAGATAGTGTTGGTTATGGTCAGGTTATGCTCAGAGCAGAGAGTGAGTAATCTCAACCCATTTGCGTTAACCTGGCCAACTCCATGCCTGCCAAGCACTCCACTCCATATGCTGCTGTTTTGTCCCACTCTGGCGTTAAAATCACCAAGCAAGAAAATCTTGTCATTCTTGGGGATCCGGCGAAGAGCCTCGTCCAGTGACTGGTAGAAAGAGTCCTTGGCCTCACTCTCGGATGGCAGGGTCGGTGCATATGCACTGAGAAGTGTGGCGAAGCGGTTCTTAACCAGGGGGATACGGAGGGTCATTAGTCTCTCACTAATGCCAACAGGTGTTTCAGCGAGTCTTGGTAGTAGAGTGTTTTTTATGGCTAGTCCTACACCATGCAGATGTTGTCCTCCTGACGGGTAACCTTTCCAGAAGAACGTGTAGCCCATCCCTTCCTCTGTTAGAGAACCTTCATCCAGGATTCTGGTCTCACTCAGAGCAGCAATGTCGATGTTGTAGCGACTCAGCTCAGCAGCAACCAGTGCTGTTCTCCTATGAGGTCTGTCAGAGCTGCCATACGAGTCCAGGAGAGTCCTTACATTCCATGTTGCCAGTCTTAAGTTGCATGATTTCCGTGATTTCCGTGATTTCCGTCCGTAATTTTTATTTGTATTTCGACCGCGGTAATGGAACGGCCCGATAGGTGCGGTATCCTATCCAAGCGAGGTTGAGTGGACAATTTTTAGGCCACCTTTTCTAGGCCCTTCCCCAATTGGGGTGAGCAGTGTGGCCCCTAAATAGGGCTGCTCAAACGCACAGGGGTCTGCCGAAAACAGCTTCCACTCAGTCCGAGCTGTTAGCGACCTATACCCTGTGCTGCTGCCGTGCAGGGTTCTTAGCTAAGAGCTTCCAGTTCATTCGTACCTGCTCCCGTCACCAGAACCCCAACGCCGCCAGACTTCAACACGATGTAAGGTCCAGGTACTTCACCATGGTCAGAAGTGGATACCTGCGCAAGGAAGTTTTTAAGTGCCATAGGGGGTGCGCACTTCCCAATAGCACTATCTTCACCACGATGAGGTAAACCCGGTGGCGTGGGTGACCCATGACGACCAGTCCCCCATCCTGGCTGCAGGAGGCTACCGGGTCCTTGGTTTTTTAAGGCCCGCCTATAGCGCACCGCCAGCGCATTGCTTTTCTGTCAGGGTGTGCTCCCTTAGCCTTTGCCTAAATAGGCTTACCCACAAGGCAGCGGGGCTATTTACCCATAGTTGGGGCAGTGGTTGACGGGCGTCAGGGCGTGTCCACACGACGGTGGGCCTATACGCCGCGTCTCTGGGGCCCCCTGCTGCTCCGAGATCCCCTCCAGTTTAGCCTGGGTCCTCAAGGACCCAGTTACCATGTGTGGCCACGGGGAGGCACTGCAGGAGTCTTGGTGGTGGAGAGGCTGTGTACCAGCAGGAGGAGACTTACACACTCGGCTCCTCTTTTCACCCCCCGAGGGGGGCTAGCTGGCGGCGGTAGCTGTAAGCAGAGAGTAGCAAGCAGAAAGCGGCATGCAACATGCACTATCTACAAACATCTCTATTCTACTACGCTACTGCACTAGACGCGTCACACGCACCCTGTGTTTGCACACACACACACACTCACACACACACATGCGCGCATTGCACGCACAGAAGGGCTTGCCTGAAATATGAATGAACGTCCACACGAGAGAGAAAGCAGAAAGAGGCGCAGGGACGGGACTGTGGATACATAATGGAGGAGGAACACAACCCACCCGTCCCCGCTCCCAGAGCCGGCTGGCCCCGGGAGCGGGGACGCCAGGGGCCGCCGCAGCACGCAACACACGGCTCACTTCTGATCCAGCTCAAAGGGCGGCTCGCCCTTCCACTCACTGCTTATTGTAACCCCGCCCCCTCCCCCCCCCCCCCACCACCACCACCACCACCACCACCGCACCACGCACGCACGCGCGCGCACGCACGCACGCACGCACGCACACGCACGCACCACGACGCACACACACACACACACACACACACACACACACACACACACACACACACACACACACACACACACACACACACACACACACTCGCACATGCACACTTACACACACGCACGCACATACACACAAACACTCGCACACACACACGCACACACACATGCACACACTCGCACACACTCGCACATGCACACACACACTCGCACATGCACACGCACACGCACATGCACACACACTGACAGGGGAGGAAGGGACAGCAGGTCAGATGAAGTTTGATGTGTTTTATTTTCAAGATTCAACATTCAAGATGTTTATTTGCCATTTGCAATGGAATGCTTACTCTCCATTCCCTCCCACAGTAGGAATTCTCTACAGTTAAACACTACATGCTTTACTAGCATGTACTCAACCTTTACTATACAACACTATACTATAACAATATAACAATACTGTACAACATATAAATAACAAGTTTGTTGCGTTAGAAGTTTCCCTAGTCTAATAACTTGCTGGACGTTAAC
>CM051006.1:7161914-7176914 GCA_027704905.1 Muraenolepis orangiensis
CCCTCCCCTCTCCTCCTCTCCTCCCTTAATTGATTCTCTCCTCTCCTCTGCCCTCCCCTCTCCTCCTCTCCTCCCTTACCTTATTCTCTCCTCTCCTCTGCCCTCCCCTCCTCTCCTCCCTCACCCTATCCTCTCTTGTCACCTTCACCTGACCCACTAAAGTAAGGTCAAGTCACTGTTAAGCAATCAATAGTGGAGTGGTCATTGTTCTCCCGGGGTGGACATGGTCTGGGTGGAGTGGCAGGGACCAGCCGCCACTCGGTCAGGCACAGACACTGACTGGACGGTGCTGTTCATGTGTGAGGGGAAGAGGAGAAGGATGGAGAAAGTGGGAAAATGGCCATCTTGTCACTCTGGCCAGAGGTGATTCTGAAATGGCCAGAGGGTATTTAAATGGGGGTATTTAAGTGTTTTGGGGAAGTATCATTGAAACTTAAGAACCCCCGACTGACCTTGCCTTTTTAGGGTGTAACTAACTAAGAAATTAAGATTAAAATCTGCAACTTAAAATATCGTATTGTGTATCGCGTACTGACAACCAACTATTGACGTTAAGCCCATGTTATAAATGTGATATTTAAAGTTACAAACCTATAGTCTAGGACAAACACACAACTAAACATAGGAGTAAACAGTAGGAGCAAAACAAATGTAACATTCCCCATATGTATTGCTTTCTGCTGTAGATATGTAGGTTGTTATTTGCTATATTCAGTGATTTGTGTGTGCATATATGATAACGTGCTATACCAAAGTGACGTTTTGGGAGTCATGTTTCAACATGACTTCAATCAAGTCAACACCACCATAACAATCATTTATGAATGTTAATAGTTGAAATTGCACACAGATACAATTGAAAGCGTACTTTGCCTTTGCTTTGAGTAAGAAATTGGTTGGTTTGACAGAACTGTTCAGAAACCTGCAAAATAGTTTTAAAATAAAATATGTAAAACATTTTTGAATTATACCATGGATCGTGATCCTGCCTGAAACAAAAATCATGATATGATATTTTGGAGTGTGTGTTGTTGGTGTCTAGTTGAAGCTGGCCCCAGTCAGACTGATTAGAGTGGTTGAAGCAGCCTCACCTGGCCCCAGTTAGACTGATTAGAGTGGTTGAAGCAGCCTCACCTGGCCCCAGTCAGACTGATTAGAGTGGTTGAAGCAGCCTCACCTGGCCCCAGTTAGACTGATTAGAGTCTGGTTGAAGCAGCCTCACCTGGCCCCAGTCAGACTGATTAGAGTCTGGTTGAAGCAGCCTCACCTGGCCCCAGTCAGACTGATTAGAGTCTGGTTAAAGCAGCCTCACCTGGCCCCAGTCAGACTGATTAGAGTCTGGTTAAAGCAGCCTTACCTGGCCCCAGTCAGACTGATTAGAGTCTGGTTAAAGCAGCCTCCCCTGGCCCCCAGTCAGACTGATTAGAGTCTGGTTAAAGCAGCCTCACCTGGCCCCCAGTCAGACTGTGTAGAGTCTGATTGAAGCAGCTGGCCCCAGTGATTAGAGTCTGGGGCTGTTGAGGCCTCACACCTGTGGGTTCTTGATAATTAACACCCACAGGTTAAGCCAGCCGTCATCACGCACACACACTCGAGAGGAGCACTAGCATGGACCATCTGCTCAGTGTGTGTGTGTGTTAACCACTACGCACTCTACAGTAAACCAGATTACACATCATCTTGTATCCTTGTCTGTCGTGACGTGCCCAAAATAGCCATTTTTAGTGGCATGTGACAGGGGGGAACGGCACAGATGTTTCCCATATCATACCCAAATCCACAATTTTAATCGGTAAACTGCATACACTCAAGCGCGCGCGCACACACACACACGCACACAGACACAGCGTGGCAGACAGACAGACGGACGGACAGGCAGAGACGAGACACGATTCGCGATCTATTCCCTGACTATACTAGTTGTATAGCGATGAGGTTTGCCTCCACTCCGCTGCATAATGTGTGCATATGATTCATCGTCTGGGGGAAAGCATCCGAGTCAAGTTGACAATCCACAGGCAGCCCACCGTGACGGCCGTCTGTCTGTCTGATCGTGTCCTCGTCTGTCCTTCCCCCCCCACCCCCTGTTTTCTGGAGGTTATCTTATTTTAGCAGCCCGCACTCAAAAAGGAAGCCCACCCATCTAACCCAGATTGAGTGGAGTGTGTGTGTGTGTGTGTGTGTGTGTGGAGATGAAGGTGTGTGTGTGTGTGTGTGTGTGTGTGTGTGTGTGTGTGTGTGTGTGTGTGTGTGTGTGGTGTGTGTGTGTGTGTGTGTGTGTGTGTGTGTGTGTGTGTGTGTGGAGAGAAGAAGGTGTGTGTGTGTGTGTGTGTGTGTGTGTGTGTGTGTGTGTGTGTGTGTGTGTGTGTGTGTGTGTGTGTGTGTGTGTGTGTGTGTGTGTGTGTGTGTGTGTGTGTGTGTGTGTGTGTGTGTGTGTGTGTGTGTGTGTGTGTGGAGAGAAGAAGGTGTGTGTGTGTGTGTGTGTGTGTGTGTGTGTGTGTGTGTGTGTGGTGTGTGTGTGTGTGTGTGTGTGTGTGTGTGTGGTGTGTGTGTGTGTGTGTGTGTGTGTGTGTGTGTGTGTGTGTGTGTGTGTGTGTGTGTGTGTGTGTGTGTGTGTGCAGAGAGAGATGAGTGTGTGTGTGTGTGTGTGTGTGTGTGTGGAGAGATGAAGGCCGGGGTGTGTGTGTGTGTGTGTGCGCGTGTCATGAAGTAGGTGTGGAGTGACGGCAAAAAAAAGGAGAGCGCCAAACGGAAGGAGAAAAAGGCAGGGATTTTCAGGGACGCGGGACTCGTAAGCTCGTTTCAAGACTTTTCTCGCCCAGGCATTTTCCGTCCGGTTAGTTGTTTGTTCTCCGTCCGTCCGTCAGTCTGTCGTCGGGTTTTTTTTACGCACGGTATTTAGCGGCCCACATCGTCATGGGCAACTTGTCCCAGCGGGCGGGTACCAAGAGGAGGTTGAACCGGGAGCCGGGGTCTCTGGAACAGCGGCTGCTCTCTGACACCGAAGACGTGAGTCCTCTTTCGGGGATGGGTTGGAGATACGCTGTAGAACTTGGTTGGTGTAGATCTTGGGTTTGGATAGGGCTATGTAAGCCCTGTTCGGGTATGTATGTATGTATGTTTAGTACTGGGTGTGTATTGTTCTTCTACCTGAACTTATTGTACTTTTATCTGAGCTCAGTTCGTGGAGATTGTTAGGAATGAAATGCACATTTGATGACTTCTGGTGATGAGTTGTTCTCTTACCTTCCTTTGTTGAACGCACTATTGTATGTCACTTTGGACAAAAGGGTCTGCTAGACCAGGGGTTCCCAACCTTTTTTGTGCCACGGACCGGCAGATACATGAAAAAAAATCTCGCGGACCGGTTGTCAACAAAACGGCAGGGCTCTATTTCAGTATAAACGCGCATGTACGCGGGGCACCCGTAACAAAAACCTCCCGTCGTTCACTTAAAAGAGCCGACTCTTTGAGCCGGCTCGTTCGCGACCGACACGTCACTAGCGCGTAGTCTCTTTAGTAGCACGTGCAATTGAAAGTCTCTCGTTATGCCGCCGATATATATTTAATCTATATATATAGATTATACCGCCCATATATACCGCTATATAATCTATATATACAGATTATACTATATATATAATCTCTATATATAGATTATACCGCCCGCCGTTCACCTATACTCAAATGATTTGAGTCAAATAGGATGATAAACACACAGCTGTTTCGCGGCCCGGCAGTAACACCTCCGCGGCCCGGTACCGGTCCGCGGCCCGGCGGTTGGGAACCCCTGTGCTAGACGACTGTAATATAATGTAATGTAACGTAATGAGTGTGTGTATGAGTCTATATACACCAAACATCCTATTTGGATGTACTCTTTATATTAAATAAGCGTTATTTTACGTCAACAATAAAACATTAAACATTAAAGATAAATCAACAGATGTTTGATATAGGGCTGGGTGTTATGGAGAAAATTGTATGTCACCATATTTTTTTAACCAAATACCTCTATATTGAGTATTGTGACAATATTCTAGGTTAACTATTGGGGCTAGTTGTGTGGATATGGTGAATAAGTGAGTAAAGGCAAATAATAGAACAGCTAGAAAGTCAAGTTAGTTCAGAAAGTGACACTTTACTGAATCACCTTATTGTACTGAATCACTTTACCAGGGAAAAACACTGTGTGCCATATCACGATATTACCATATCTAGTCTCATATCACGATATTACCATATCTAGTGTCATATCACGATATAGATTCTAAAATATCGGTGTATATATTGCCCAGCCCTAGTTTTTTTTTAACTTGTAGCATTGCGAGGCTTCAAATCAGCTTTTCAATAGACACATGTACATTTTCACATCCCTGAAGAGCAACGAAAGACAGACTATCCATTAAATAACTTTGATCATTTAACATGACATGATGGACCCAGTCCTAGGACACAGCTCAAATAAATACTTTAAAAACCAAGCCTGTTTAAAATAGTGCACAAATAAAGATATTTCCACTCATTAACAGTGACAAAACATCCGAGTCACCACACAACACAGTGTTTGCTTAGAAATATTCCAAAGTTTCAATTTTAGGTTTTTATGTCATCGTTCATGTTGAATTGTATGTGAATGTGTCTCAGTTGCCTTAACGTCGTTGGGATGTTTCAGTTCAGCCAGATGGCATTGTGGGTAAATGGCGTTTAGCGTGCGCTACAGCGACTCCATTTCACCCACGTGTGAGGGATGACTTAATGGTCAGTAGTAGCTCCTCTCTCCTGAGGAGCCGGGGGCCAAACGCCCACGCCACCTACATTATATCGAGTACTTCTTCTTCTACAACCCGCTTGCTCTTTCCCCTGCCCTCCTCTTCAACTGTATCCATTTACCTCTGTCTCCATTAAGACCTCTTGTCAGGGGGGGGGGGGGGGGGGGGGGGGCACCAGCCACCATTAACCTCTAATTGCCGCCATGCCCCCCCCCCCCCCCGCCGTCTTCATGGATGAGCCAGCAATCTGGAATGATCACCACTTACCCAACAAGCACCGCGGTTGAAACAGTGATTCATGTCCTCCTCCATCACCCTGCCACGTCTCAGCACGTCTGTGTATTCAGGACACGTGATCATGATAGTACCTTATGTTTTAGACCTTTTAAAAAAAAAATATATAAATATTGTATTTTTACAACTGTACAACTCATTGTGCGTGCGTGTGCGTGCGCGTCTATGTGACAGTAGTATTTTCCCAGAACTCAACATGTCGTGTTTACTTTCAGTTCTACTTTTTTGGGAGCACTGACCTTTCGGTCACATCTCAGTTAGCTATTTTATTTGAATTTCTCTCCATCCACGTGTCCCTTTAACGTTCGGCAAGGTTTACTTTTTTTTTTGTATTGAGGTCTGTTCACTTTCAGCGTTGTTTATCGTCGGCATGTTGGCCTCCCCGTCTCAGTTCACGTTCAGCCATCTTGTTCGCAGGTTCGATTCTGTACGGCGGTCTTATTCTCTCTCTCTCTTACGACCCAATTAAAAAAAAAAGCCCTTAAAATATTTTTATTTCAATTAAATTAGAATACAGAATACAGACTACAGTGGCACCGGGTCACTGGGTTTCGGTGTGAATCAACGCTGAAATGCTGAATGCTGCCCACCATATCTCACGCTATGATGTCATCCCTATGATGTCATCCCTATGATGTCATCCCCATGATGTCATCTCTACGATGTTATCTCCCGCTTTTTCGATTCGCTGAATGTGTGCTGGGAGACAATATGAATTTGCCTCACAAATTCGCTTTTAAATCACATGACACAGCGGAACACCGCCCCCTAGTGACTGGGCTCAAGCTACGCATTCCCTTCGGACGCTACCGTTTGACGGTGCCCATAGAACCCCCCCCCCCGGTCATTAAACATTGCATTGTTATATTACAGCCGTTGTTCTTCTGGTTCTGGGAACCGGAAGGTCGCCAGTTCAAGTCCCCGAAAACACCTGGGCACCGAGGTGCCCTTGAGCAAAGCACCAGACCCCTACTAGCACTGCTCCCCAGGGGGCAGCTGTATATATATATATATAAAATAACTGCCCACTGCTCCTAATACTAAGATGGGTTAAATGCAGAGAAACTCATTTCACTGTGTGTGTTTACATGTATGTGACCAATCTAGAGGATTCAATCCTACAGATTTACATTTTCAACTAAATACTATTGGCAGTTTGGCAGAAGGATGCGTTGTCATCCACATTCAAGCGAGTGGAATGGCCTTCCTCATCATTTAAGGGCACTCACAGACCCTGGACTCTTTTAAAGACAAACCTATAAACCTTTTGATTTAGGAAGGGCCTTGTTAATGTAGTCATTTTCTTTTGGTTTCGTTTGCTACGTTTTTTATTACTTTACATTCTTGTGAAAGAAACAGTGCGGTACAAATAAAATGCATTATTATTATAATTATTATTATTATTATTAATAAGAGAGGGTGGGGTGAGTGTGTGGCATCTTTTCATTCATTAATTAGCGTTTCTTGGCGTTCTTGACGAAATTCTGACGAAAGTCCAGATAGTGTTCTGTATCTCCCCTGTTGTCTGCTTGCCTGGTGGGTATTTTTCCTCCACGGTGTTTGTGTGTGGTGGCAGAAGGTCCCGATCATTTCCCGGCTTCTGTTTTCAGTGGAGCCTGACGCTCATGTGATTGTCTGTTGACACGCTGGAGGACACCGCTAACCGGATTTAGCCGGAAACATTACGTTACCCGCGGTTCAAGTGAAGCGCACAGACGCTGCCGTACAATTATGTGTGTGTGTGTGTGTGTGTGTGTGTGTGCGGTGTGCTTGTGGAGGTGTTTGTGCTTCTGTAGGTCTTTGTGTGTGTCTGTCTGTGCATGCATGCATTTACGTGTGTGTGTGTGTGTGTGTGTGTGTGTGTGTGTGTACGAGAGAGAATGTGGCCATGTGTTAGTGTGTGTGTGTGTGTGTCTATGCATGCATGTTTGTGTGTGTGTGTGTATGTGTGCGCTTGTGGAGGTGTTTGTGCTTGTGTAGATGTGTGTGTTTGTGTGTGTGTCTGTGCATACATGGGTTTGTGTGCATATGTCTGTCTTTGTGTGTATGTGGATGTGTGTGTGTGTGTGTGTGGGTGTGTGTGTGTGTGTGTGTGTGTGTGAGAGAGAGAGAATGTGGGCATGTGTTTACCTGGATGTGTGTGTGCGTGTGTGCGTGTGCGTGTGTGTGTGTGTGTGTGTGTGTGTGTGTGTGTGTGTGTGTGTGTGTGTGTGTGTGTGTGGTGTGTGTGTGTGTGTGTGTGTGTGTGTGTGTGTGTGTGCGTGTGTGTGTGTGTGTGTGTGTGTGTGTGTGTGAGAGAGTATGCCAGTGAGAATGTGGGCTCACCCTGACTATTGACAGGCCATTATAAACAACACCCGCAGCTTGTCGCCGCGGGGGGGGTGAGGTGAACGATAGGTGCTCATCCATCCTCGTCAGCCAAAACCTGCCGACGTATTATCCCGGTGTATCCAATACACCGGGCCTTCCCTCGGTGCTGATTAAACTCTGTGTCCAGCACACTGTGTGTGTGTGTGCGTGTGTGTATGTCCTCCCTTCCATAACCCCGTTTAATATGCTGTCAGAGAGATGCAGTAGGTCCGGGGGGGGGCGGTTTTATCGAGATGCAATCTGGGAAGATTCCCTCGGTCCGTACCTTCCTGTTCCTGTTCAGCGCTGCGGGGATCGCCGCCGTGAGACGTACGTCAACGTCAACCCAAATCAAATCAAATCAATAAAAATTGTATCCATCGCAATCTGTTCATATTGGCACACACACGCATGCACGCACGCACGCACACACACACACACACACGCACACACACACACACACACACACACACCCTCATTTAACTTTCACCGAGTTGACATAAAACAAACACGACAACATGGAGAGAACACAGTACAAACGTTTACTATAAGAATCTCTAAAAATCTAAATCTAAATCTGGAGGATTGAATCCTTTTTATTGGTCACATTTACACACACACACACACACACACGCACACGCACACGCACACGCACACGCACACACAGTGAAATGTGTTCCTCTGCATTTAACCCATCCTAGTATTAGGAGCAGTGGGGCAGCTATTCTATATACAGCCCCCCGGGGGGGCAGTGTAGGGGTCTGGTGCCTTGCTCAAGGGCACCTCTAGGCAGTGCCCCCAGGAGGCGTATTGGCACCCTTTTCCAAGTCTCTCACTCCATACTCGGTACTCGGTAGAGACTTGAACCGGCGACCCTCCGGTTCCCAAGCCAAGTCCCAACAGGCTTTTGCATTCCTTTTTTTCTTTTCTTTTTTTTTTTATATATAATCCAAAACAATCAACAGAAGTTTTGTTTTGTCCATTCTGGGAGATCGGTTATGTTTTTGACCTCGTTTTCAGAATCTGGGGCAGATCCCTGGGCTGTGTTGCTGTCCTCAGCCCACAGTCATGGGACAGTGCTGAGAGGAAGCCACAGTCTCCAACACTACACTACGTCTTTCAGCACCCCTCTCTCCTCCGGGGCTCTCATCCCTCACTTTGAGGACCTCGATGCAACGGTTGATTGGGAGATATTTCTTTTTAAATACTTGCCATAAGCCGTGACTGTGAACTGCGACCCGTGACAGTTCACACCGAAATGATATATTTATATTTTGCCTGAGTTTAGCCTTCATGGATATCGTCATATAGCATTGAAATGTGTTTCACTGCATTTAACCATCCTAGTATTAGGAGCAGTAGACAGCTATTTTTTTTATATACAGCTGCCCGGGGAGCAGTGTGTAGGGGTCTGGTGTCTTGCTCAAGGGCACCTCGGCAGAGCCCCAGGTGTTTCAGGGACTTGAACCGGCGACCTTCCGGTTCCCCAAGCCAAGTCTCAAACAGACTAGAGCTATCCAGCCGCCCCTAGTACATCTGTGAGTACATCTTTGCATTGCGTGTCTGAGAAGAGGGCCAGATTGTGTTAGGTGTTGAATGGAGCATGATCACAGATCACAGATATAGACAGAGATGTATCCAAACCGACTGATCAACAACAACACGAGAGGACGAGGACGACGACGACGACGAGGGAGCGAGCAATGAGAACTACAAACTATAAAAGCTTGAGTTTTCGCCTTGAGCCCAGGCTGCCCAGGTGAACAACGTCACCCACCCCACCTGCTGCAACCCCCTCTCCTTTATTGGCAGGGACAGTACCACAGACCACAGTGGAGAGGTGGACGGTACAACAACAAGACAGACAAGAAAGCCAGTGTAGGTTGTCGAGAGAAAAAGGAAAAAGCCAAGAAACAGAAAGCGGTGGTGGGAGGTCATCAGGGCAACAAAACAGCCGGAAAAACAGGAATCAACAGACTCATATCAACTTATGAAGTAAAATGACTGACAGTCAGACAACAGAAAGAGGGGGAAGTGGTCACAATGTGTGTTGACCTTCTGATTTCAGGTCAAGGGTCAAGGGTTCAGGTCAGCTCTCCGCTTAAGCCTCATTGCCAGTTACTTACGCGTCACCTATTTGCAGCAGCGCTAAGTCAATTAAATGCTAGCTCTATGACAGCTTTAGCACCGACAACAGTGTAAGCCTCAGTCTACACAACGGAGAGAGAGAGCGAGAGAGAGAGCGAGAGAGCGAGAGAGAGAGAGAGAGAGAGAGAGAGAGAGAGAGAGAGAGAGAGAGAGAGAGAGAGAGAGAGAGAGAGAGAGAGAGAGAGAGAGAGAGAGAGAGAGAGAGAGAGAGAGAGAGAGAGAGAGAGAGAGAGAGAGAGAGAGAGAGCGAGCAATATTAGGAAAGGAAAGTGCTGACCGAGTGGAGTATACCATGCATTGTGTATATGTTGTGTATGTTGTTGTGCGCTATAAGTAGCTAACTATGACAGCGTTATGCATCGCGAGTGTAGCTGGTTGTTGCTAATTGGGGATGACGGCGGCTTGCGCGACGATCATGTATCGGAGACTGGACGTGGATATGAGCGCTGGAGCATTGAGGACCATGACGGGGGAGTCTGTTGAGGCCCGCATTGGATGTACTGTGAGTGTATTTACAGTTTGTGTGGTGAAAACTTGAATGTCCTTTTTAAAGAGGCAATTAGTGGTTGGCACATACACAGCACATGAAGACACATTACAAGCACATCAGGTGAACTGCAGTAGTCCGAGACCGCCTGTAGCAGCCAGCATAAATATCATCAAATCTGAGTGTAGGCACTCATTTAAAGTGCATGTCAATAACAGTATATCAACGATTGTAATGTATAATATACAGTTAAGTATCCTGCACATCCCCTATGTATCCATCCATGCATATAATAATAATAATAATAATAATAATAATAATAATAATAAAGAAAAAAACAAAAAAAATCTAGTGAAAGGCTATTCTAAAAAGATGCGTTTTTAGGCCTTTTTTAAAAGCATCCACAGTCTCAGCTGGTTTGGGAGGGCATTCCACAGTCTGTGGTGTCCTCAGCTGGTTTGGGAGGGCATTCCACAGTCTGGGAGCAGCGGAGCAGAAGGCTCGGTCTCCCATGGTTTTCAGTTTGGTCCTGGGGGGAAGGAGGAGGTTTGCCTTTTCAGAGCGTAGGCTCCTCCTGGAGGTTTGTGGGGTGAGCAGTTCTTTGATGTATGAGGGAGCATTTCCATGAATGCATTGATGGGTGAAGAGGGTGATTTTGTAGTCAATCCTGAGTGAGACCGGGAGCCAGTGCATTGATTTGAGTACGGGCGTGATGTGTTCATACTTCCGCACTCTCATCAGGATCCTAGCAGCGCTGTTCTGGATGTATTGCAGCTTCTGGATGTTCTTGCTAGGAATCCCAATGAGAAGTGCGTTACAGTAGTCTAGCAGCCTGGAGGAGACAAAGGCGTGGACAAGCTTTCAGCATCTGACAGACTGACAGACAGAGTGTGGGGCAGAGTTCACACACATCCCCTGGTCCATGTATTCCGCATTTCCCGAGTCCATGTCTTTTCCTGAACTCCCCATGGACACAGCATCTTGTTTAATTAACAAGTTATTGCCATGGGAAATAAATATAGATTTATTTCTGATCTTGGGGTATCAATACCTCTGACGAGAAGGACGTGGCTGGAACTCCAAATAGGCTCTTCTTAAAAACAGCATCATGGGTCCCAGGGGAGTTTGAGATCTATCGTAAGATACTTTGTCCTTGCCCAAATAAGTGTCACAAGGGGTAGAGTTAGTAGGACCCAGAACGCAGACCAAAGACCGGTGAAGCGATAACGTGAGGCTTTATTTAAGTAAACACTACAATAGAACTGTCGGGGACAGGCCAGGGGTCTGGATACCAGGAAGTCGGGGTAGCGTCAGGTACTAGACAGGTGACTAGTCCGGGACGGGAGAGGAGTCGGGATACCGGGAAGCCGATCAGCGGAATGCCGGCAGGTAGCAGACAGGGGCGTAGTGCGGGACAGATGAGGAGTCGCACATCACTGGACAGGAGAGTAGTCCGGGACAGGTGAGGAGTCGCACGTCACTGGACAGGAGAGTAGTCCGGGACAGGTGAGGAGTCGCACGTCACTGGACAGGAGAGTAGTCCGGGACAGGTGAGGAGTCGCACGTCACTGGACAGGAGAGTAGTCCGGGACGGGCGAGGAGTCTGGATACCGGGAAATCGATCGGAACGATTCCATCCAGAGAGCACAAAGTACGACCTAGCACCGGTGTTAGGGAACGCCAAGGTATATATACCCCCAGGTGAGGTGATTAACATAATCGGCAATTGCCAACAGGTGTGTGGGTGCGCCACCAAAGTCCGCGCCTTGGCCACGCCCCCTGTCACCCACCGTAACCGTGACAATAAGCTGACCAAAGCAGCTGAGTCATCAATGCCAATGCAATATAACGACAGAATAATTGTCTTCTTGCAAATTCTAACTTTTACGTTTGAAAAAATGTTTGAGTAAAAGTGAATGTGAGTACTGAAGACAAAAGCTAAGTAAAAAATGTGGTAAATATAATTGACCAGATTGTGTTGTCTGAAGTGACTTAGTATCCATACATATGTCATCAAGAAGCATCTAATGGTGGATAGATTTGACCATTTAGCAGGTAGAATAATTAATGGTTAAACATTAAAATGATAGCATGGTCGGTCGATTTTTCCAATCTGGCAGGTAAAAGTACATTTTGTACCCTGCGGGTAGGGGTTAGAATGCCTTGCTCAAGGACACCGAGGATCGAACCTAGCCTAGCTAGGATGGAGCCTTTCTGCTTGGGAGTCCTGTCTCATATAACGATAGAAGATATATTCATTTGGTTGTAATAATTACAAAAACAACTACACATCTTCATAAAATCCTTGTCCTCTCCCTGGAGCTATTTCAAACCTCCATCTCAAGTAGCAGGCTTTGATTCAACTTAATTAAGTGGGTGTTGTGGGTAAAATGACCCAATTACTACTGACCTGGTTATTTTGTCAAAATGGTTTTACCGTTATTTGCAAAAATATGTATATTTCCTGTTTCCCATGGAAAACAAATGATATATTTCATAATTGTCAAGATTCTTTATAAATATAGTCGATATATAAATATATCATAAAGCAGAGTGTAACCTAATTCGACTTCACTTAAGCTAACCTAGCATTTGTGAAACTTCAGTGAACGTTAAAAAGCGAGGAGTCTTTCTGTTGGCACCAACAAGACAACAAGAAAGTTCTACAAAGTTCCGTGACAACATTGTGCGAGACAACGTCGGCACAGAAACCCAAAGCAGCGATACTGTGTGTCATCATCATTAAATACATGTAAAGAAAAAAGTCATCATTATATCCCCAAACGAAAGGTTCGATTTTATCGAATTCGATTTTCTGAATTTAGATTCTAAGAATTTAGATTCCAACATTTGCCACTCGAGAGTGTTTTAAAACGTGAAAATCACAATTTTCAACTGTATTCATGGGACTGATTATCTGATTGACCTTAAGTCAAGCTCAAACGAAAAGTCTGGATGTGTTTTCTGCTTCTCAGCTTCCAAATGTTGCCACCAGGTGGAGCTTTAGAACAAAAAAATGGATAGTAATGAAATTAGCACAAACCTATTACATATGACCAAGGGCTATACATACAGATAAACAGATAAAATGGGTGTGATCGAGGATTGGGGGATACCGGTGTGGTTCAGGGGATATACCTCTAGCCGTCGCTTCCGCTGGCGTAAGCCTCGTTTAAATGATGTTTTCTTATCATAGCGCCTCACTTCTCCGATTAGATCTGCACGTTTCCATTCATACTCTTGTTATTAGATTAAAGATTCAAGACTCTTTATTATTTCTAGTTTACGTTCAATGGAATGCACACTCCTTCATTCATTCACTCCTGCATTTATACAATTAAACAATTCTTAATCATTTGAAATATTAATATTAACAATAATAAAATACAATAAAGTGTCTGAGTAGGGATGATATGGATGATATATACCTACATATGGCGGCTGGTGCTAAAAGCTTATTTATTTGAAAGTGACAGTAGAGTAGCACCGTGGTGAGCAGTCAGCAGCAGCGTAAGTACAGTGCATTGCATAGCTGTCACTGTTAGCGTGCTGACTCCTGCAGCTAAGGTGAGCTATGTTGACAGCAACCCAGTGACACTCTGAGAGCTGTCTGCCAGATGGCTCGAGGGGGGGGGGGGGGGGGGGGGAGGGCTTCGACCGGGGAACACTTTAATCAATCTGATTACGGGGAAATGCTGTCCGTATTTTTAGCCCCCTCCATGGCAGTCCAGTGACCATTCATTGGGTTGAATCGAATTAACCGTTGTGTTTATCTCCCGGGTGGCTGGTGTTCATACACAGCATGTGAACTCCAGGTAGCCGTAGCCATAGCTATAGTAGCTGTGTAGCTATATAGCGGAAAAAAAAAGTCGCTAGAGTAGCCGTAGCAATACCACTAGCTATAGTTGTTAGAGCTATAGTGGCTGAAGCGATGAAGTAGCTATTATAGTAGCTGTAGAGATATCACTAGCTATAGAAGTTAGAGCTATAGTAGCTTTAGTAATAAAGTAGCTATAGTAGCTATAGCGATATCACTAGCTATAGAAGTTAGAGCTATAGTAGCTTTAGTGATAAAGTAGCTATAGCGATAACACTAGCTATGATAGTTAGAGCTATGGTAGCTATAGTAGCTTTAGTGATAAAGTAGCTATAGTAGCTATAGCGATAACACTAGCTATGATAGTTAGAGCTATGGTAGCTATAGTAGCTATGGCGATAAAGTAGTTATAGTAGATTAAGCGATAACACTAGCTATTGTAGTTGGAGTTGTAGTACTGTAAAATCCTAAATCAATTTAAATATACTGTAACCTATGATGAAAACATAATTTCACAATTAATTACTAAACAATGACCAAAAACGAACATAATAACTTATATTCCAATGCCCCTATGCTTCCAAAATGGAGACGGTCATTGCGGTGACAGAACTTCTAGTAGATAGCTGCGTATGAAAGTAGCTCTAATGTAGAGGGTGGGCTTTAATTCTCTATTACTATACCGAATGTTCCATTAGGTTAAAAAAAAACATCCTGTCTTGGTCGACTACCAAATCCTAATTACACATTTACACTTACAATTACACAATTACACAGTCTAGTCATCTCTACCCTCATCACATTTTACAACAAAAAGTGTTTTTCCCCGGCACTTAGTATATTACAGAATCAAATACAGTTGAGGAATCACTTTTTGCGCCAGTTTGTCTTTCCTAGAAACAAAATGGCAGTTCCATGAACATCCCCATTGACTTCCTTGTGTTCTATTGAGTTTCAATGACTCCTGATGTCAAACGGTCTAAAGTGCTCTCACTGGGAGGCCATCCAAAAGTCAAAGTGATATTGTGTTCAGTCGGGAACATCTGTATTCCAGTAAACCTTGGATTTTGGGTGAAATTTAATTAATCTCCAATAAAAGGGAAAAGCTATGGGTCACTGATGTCATGTTCCAA
>CM051006.1:7181914-7194414 GCA_027704905.1 Muraenolepis orangiensis
GATTGGTAAAAAAAAACCTAAAGGGTGGATGGAGGTCAAGGCGAAGGTTCATGGGTTCCATCCCCCATGTCCATTCCTGACCCCTCGACCTGCTCCTTAGTGCCATGGATCTGGGTGTGAGTTCACTGCATTGTAAGGGTTCTTACTGCGTAAGAAGGATAAGAGATTGATCAAAACAATTGAAGAAGTCACCTGAACCTGAACACAATTGATGTTGTGGATAATCCTTACACGTATTGCACACATAATTAATGAGATGTGCTGGATTATGTTTGGTTTAAGTGCCATTAACATTGATGTTTGCTCTTTGGATGTTTAAATTGAGGGGTGAAGAAAAAAACCCTGAAAGGAAATATTAGTTTACTTTTATTCATATCATTTATTGCAAACTTTTTTTAAATTATAATTGGTTCATATTTTCCATTATTGGCTTAATGGAAAATGTACTTTTCTATATGCAGGTCATCAAATATTCTTTACCATAACTTTCTTAGGAGAGATGTATATATTTTTCATTATTTCCCAGTTATAACTTTCACGCATTGTTATTGTAATAATCAAGTTTAGGAATCCGTAACATTCCTCCTTGTCTTGTTGTACAGTTCCCTGATACCTCTGTGACTAGACTAGTGTTATACACGGTTTTCTATGTGTGTGTGTGTATATATATATATATGTGTGTGTGTGTGTATATTACAATCCATAATGTGTACCTTCAGGTCCTTTATGTCTATGTGTGTCAGAAGTGTTGCCATGCTCAAGTGATGCACCTGGGCTTTCTTTGGATGCTGCCAATAGTGCGAGCCGTGTGTGGCAGCTTTAATCTCTTCCAGTCTAAATCCACTCCACACCTGCCTGCTGTGCAACTCTCTCTCTCTCTCTCTCTCTCTCTCTCTCTCTCTCTCTCTCTCTCTCTCTCTCTCTCTCTCTCTCTCTCTCTCTCTCTCTCTCTCTCTCTAGTATCTAAGCACTTTCAAAGTCATGCCTCACATTCACCCATTCATACACACATTCATCCACCGACGGCGGAGTCAGCCATGCAAGGAGACAGCCAGCACGTCAGGAGCAGTTAGGGTTAGGGGGTCTTGCTCAAGGACACCTCGACTAGTATCTCTCTCACTTTCTCTCTCTCTAGTATCGGTCTCTCTCTCTCTCTCTCTCTCTCTCTCTCTCTGACACACACAGACACACGCACACGCACACACACACACACACACACACACACACACACACACACACACACACACACACACACACACACACACACACACACACACACACACACACAAGATACAAAACAACTAATCAACTCACTGTTCATCCCCCTCTCTCTCTCCTCCCGCTCCCTTTCTCTCTCCCCCCCTGCTCTCTTTCTCTGCCTCTCGCCCTCTCCCCCCTCTTGCCCTCTCCCTCTCTCTCTCTCTCTCTCTCTCTGCCTCTCGCTCTCTCCCCCCTCTTGCCTTCTGCCTCTCTCTCTCTCTCTCTCTGCCCCTTTCTCTCTTCCCCCCCCCCCCCCTCGCTCTCTGCCCATCTCTCTCTGCCCCTCTCTGCCCCTCTCTGCCCCTCTGCCTCTCTCTCTCTCTCTCTCTCTCTCTCTCTCTCTCTCTCTCTCTCTCTGCCTCTCTCTCCCCACCCCGGGTAGAAGTGTGACTGCCTGCTCAGCCTGGAAGCTTACTCGGTGGAGCAGAAGCGGCACGTGTGCCAGTGCCTGAAGGACAACATCGACCAGCAGGTCCAGCTCCAGAGGAGGGAGCCCGTCGCCACCGCGCACTTTGAGCAGGTAGGCTAAAAAAGCTCTCTGCTCCGTCGCTCGTTCCCATCTTCTTGTTCTTGTTCTTGTTCTTGTTCGTGTTCTTGTTGTTCTTCTTCTTCTTCTGACTGGGTACTCTGGGGAACGGTTGAGAGAGGTCTTGTCTTTTTTCACTTCGGGCCACACCCGGTGTGCTAGGCCACGCCCACTTTTGACAACTAACACTGTTGTGGTGAAGTTGTACACCGGGTGAAAGACCCTTGTTACCAAGGCGATACCGTCAGCAGGTTCTTCTCGCCTTCCATTGTTGAGCGTTGGCGGGTGTTTGGTGTTGAGTGTGACGTGTGCATTCCCACTGCGTTCGTCACATTTGGTTCGAAAGCGAGGTGTACGTTTGGTTTACTAACTAAATATACATGTTGAATGAAAACCGGTCTTGAACCGGTCTCAGAAGACTTGTTCGAGAAGAGAACAAAACTGTGTTCGAAATTGAAATTGCAACGCGACTACACGCTGTATTACTGCTTACTGACTAGAAGGGAATGCTTAACAAATCGGAGAAGTTGATTGCATATTCCCACCATAAGGTTAAATGATTGGCCAAAAGCAAACTACACCTTGGTGGCTATAATTACAACACATGGTCTCAATCTCGAATCGAACTGATCTTTTTGCAGCATTGGTCTCTACCCCCCCTATGTCTTGTCTCAACCCCCCCTGGGTCTTCTCTCTACCCCCCCTGGGTCTTGGTCTCTTACCCCCCCTTGGTCTCTTACCCCCCCTTGGTCTTGGCCTCTCCCTTCCTGGGTCTTGGTCTCTTACCCCCCTTGGTCTCTTACCCCCCCCTTGGTCTTGGCCTCTCCCCTCCGGGGTCTTGGTCTCTTACCCCCCCTTGGTCTTGGCCTCTCCCCTCCTGGGTCTTGGTCTCTCCCCTCCTGGGTTTTGGTCTCTTACCCCCCCCCCCCCCCTTGGTCTTGGCCTCTCCCTTCCTGGGTCTTGGTCTCTTACCCCCCCTTGGTCTTGGCCTCTCCCCTCCTGGGTCTTGGTCTCTTACCCCCCCGTGGTCTTGGCCTCTCCCCTCCTGGGTCTTGGTCTTGAATCAAACTGGATTTACCATTGACCCGATCTGGACTTGACCAAAGGGGGTCTGGACTACGGTCCTAATAATATTTGGCTTAAAACAAAGAAAACCCCCCAAAAAGTTTAACTGTTTGGTGTAAAACGATTTTTGGTTTAAGACTAAACATTTGAGTTTGGTTTAAAACTAGATATATTCATTTGGTTCATAACTGGATACATACCTTTGATTACAGCATATATGCGCTTGGTTTACAACTAGAAACATATGTTTGTATGCAACCAGATACAGACACAAATGTGATGTAAGACTAGATACAGAAATACACCTGGTCTAAAACTAGATACATATATGATGTAACTCTAGATACAGGTATACACCTGGTCTAAAACTAGATGCATATGTGTGATGTAAGACTAGATACTGTATACACCTGATCTAAAACTAGATACATATGTGATGTAAGACTAGATACTGTATACACCTGATCTAAAACTAGATACATATGTGCGATGTAAGACTAGATACAGATATACACCTGGTCTAAAAACGAGATGCATATGTGTGCTGTAAGACTAGATACAGATATACACCTGGTCTAAAACGAGATACACGTGTGTGCTTTAAGACTTGATACAGATATACACCTGGTCTTAAACTAGATACATATGTGCGATGTAAGACTAGATACAGATATACACATGGTCTATAACGAAATACATATCTGTGCTGTAAGACTAGTTACAGATATACACCTGGTCTTAAACTAGATACATACTGTATGTGTGATCTAAGACTAGATACAGATATACACCTGGTCTCAAACTAGATACATATTTGTGCTTTAAGACTTAGATACAGATATACACCTGGTCTAAAACAAGACAAATATGTGTGCTTTAAGACTTAGATACAGATATACAAATTGTCTAAAACTACATACATACTGTATGTGTGCTGGAAGACTAGATACATTTGTGTGCCGTAAGTCTCCATTCAAATATACACCTTGTCTTAAACTAGATACATATGTGTGATGTAAGACTAGATACAGATATACACCTGGTCTCAAACTAGATACATATTTGATGTAAGACTAGATACAGATATACACCTGGTCTAAATCAAGATACACGTGTGTGCTTTAAGACTTAGATACAGATATACACCTGGTCTCAAACTAGATACATATGTGTGCTGTAAGACTTAGATACAGATATACACCTGGTCTAAAACGAGTTACATATGTGTGCCTTAAGACTAGATACAGATATACACCTGATCTATAACTACATACATATGTGTGCTTTAAGACTTAGATACAGATATATACCTGGTCTCAAACTAGACAAATATGTGTGCTTTAAAACTTGGATACAGATATACACCTGGCCTAAAACTAGAAACATGTGTGTGCCGTAAGACGTAGATACAGATATACACCTAGTCTAAAACAAGATACACGTGTGCTTTAAGACTTAGATACAGATATACACCTAGTCTAAATCAAGATACACGTGTGTGCTTTAAGACTTAGATACAGATATACACCTGGTCTAAAACAAGATACATATGTGTGCTTTAAGACTTAGATACAGATATACACCTGGTCTAAAACTAGATACATATGTGTGCTTTAAGACTTAGATACAGATATACACCTGGTCTAAAACTAGATACATATGTGTGCTTTAAGACTTAGATACAGATATACACCTGGTCTAAAACTAGATACATATGTGTGCTTTAAGACTTAGATACAGATATACACCTGGTCTAAAACTAGATACATATGTGTGCTTTAAGACTTAGATACAGATATACACCTGGTCTTAAACTGAGAGAGAGAGACTTGCCGATGTGGAGCGTGCCACCCTTTGTTGCTCCGTGATGTTTGCTACCTGAGGAAACCTGCTAAGTGCTCCCTGGAGGATTGCGTTGCCTCCATAATGAGGTGTTGTGCTTGAGGTGTTTTAGGTTTCAGAAGGTCCTCGCTTTAGAGGGAACGTGTCGTTACGTCGGAAGGGGGATAGAAATTAATTTGCAGTCTCTGTGTGTATCCGCAGTCTGCGTGCGTGCGTGTGTGTGTGTGTGTGTGTTTGTGTATTCCTTTAGGACTGAGAGGAGGGAGAGAGAGGAGTAAGCCAGTGTGCCACAGAGTGTTTGTGTCTACTTACCGGAGGGATTCAATATTGGAAATGTTTCACCCAGCAAGTGCAAATGAAAAGTAGATCCATATCTGCATATATTTGTACCATGTTCAATATTTGAACTGTATTCAGGGGGGCTGCTGTGTGTGTGTGTGTGTGTGTGTGTGTGTGTGTGTGTGTGTGTGTGTGTGTGTGTGTGTGTGTGTGTGTGTGTGTGTGTGTGTGTGTGTGTGTGTGTGTGTGTGTGTGTGTGTGTGTGTGTGTGTGTGTGTGTGTGTGTTTGCACGGGGCTAGGTGTATGATGTGTGTGTGGGTTTGTGCATGTGTGTGTGGTTTTTTTTTGCAGGTGGGGGGGGGGGGGGGAGGGGGGGTAGGGGAAAGGTGTGTGTGTGTGTGTGTGTGTGTGTGTGTGTGCGTGTCACTGCCATATTCTCTCCTAATTAGTGTGATGGATGGTACATATGAGGACATACTTTAGGTTCAGAGAGGCATAGATAACACGCACACTCCTTCTTCTCTGTTTCTCTCTTGCTCTCTCTCTCTCTCACTCACTCACTTACACACACACGCACACACGCACACACACACACACACACACACACACACACACACACCACACACACACACACACACACACACACACACACACACACACAGAGACAGAGACCGACACTCTGCACTTTCCCTCCATCAATCCATCCTCCCCCCCCCCCCCCCCCCCCCCCCTTTCCTTACTCACCCACTCAGTCAAACCCAAAGGTTCCTACTCCTCTCGTTGTAACCTCACTTGGATGAAATCGCCTCAGCGCTATTGTGTAGCCGCCAACGCATTTGTGTGTGCGCTCACGCGATACACGCAAGATTCGGTACCGCGGCGGAGAGAACGAGGGAACCCATGTGTGTTGGTGGAAGGCCATTCATTAACTGGGGCTCCGCAGTAATAGAATCACCATTGTCCTCGAGGCAAGAAAACAGACACTTAATCACGGGAACGTCGGCCCGATGAATTGGTTCACTTTTGATTGGGTTTTTTTCGGGGAATAATGGAATACCTCAGAGGCACAGGAGTTTGCGCTCGCCGCCCGTCATCGACGGGCTCGTCGACCCCGTTATCATCGTCCTTTCCAAAACAATCTTTTAATTATGTGAAAGGGATTTATGATGTAATGAATATTGCATATGTTTTCCCTTCACACAAACGGGGGGCCGTTTCCACAATGGCTGGGGTAAGGGGTTGGTGTTTCATTTCTGTTAGCGATTATGTTCGACTCAAGCAGACAGAATTCTTACAATCCCGGATGGCCTTTCATTTGTTCATTCGTTAATTGGTTCATTTCTTCTTGCGGTCCAAAAATTGATTTATATTAGTATATTTTAGTCAAAATGACAACAATTTTTTTAAGAAGAAAAACAAATATGAACGTAATGTTAGTGGAAACCTATCGAGGGCGCTGTAGTGTAGAGCAGTGATTCTTAAACTAGGGGTCGTGACCCCAAACGGGGTCGGCAAAAACTTCCGTGGGGTCGCAAAATTATTTGTTACTTCAGTCGGAAATTAGCTGTTATAACACCTGGTGAAACAACGAAAAATAAAATGTCAATACAATGAAAATCTGCCTTTTTCTCATTCCTACACGCTGTTAAGAGGGAGAGAGAGAGAGAGAAAAAAAGTTGCCCAGCTTTAAATGGCGTTTCGAATCGTTTATTGGTCCTATGATAGAAACAATGTAACAATCTGCGCCCACTGTTCAAACTCAATTTCTTCCCGGTTTTTTTACAATACGTCATAGTTAACTCGCCACGTTACTAGCCACGTTTGTGATACTAGCCACTTTTTTAGCCACTAGCCTAGTTATAACTTTCATCAAAAATGGACAGGTGGCTGCTAAAAAACAATGATATGAGCTCAGAAGTGCCATCTACCTCCAGTTGTGCACCTACTCCTCCGCGATCCTCAGATGGGACAAGTTTGGCCGGTGGTGAGAATAAAAAAGACCCACCAACGAGGCGTCGCCGATACCTGAAAGAATTTCTTAAATATGGATTCACGTGCCAGGTAAAACATGAGCTCGACCACCCACAGTGTGTTATTTGCGGCGATGTTCTGGCACATGAAAGTTTAAAGCCCACAAAAATGAGACGACATCTCGAAAGCCGACATCCAGATGATGCTCAGAAACCCATGACATTTTTTTTACGAAAAGAAGCTGCGCTGCATGGGCAAAAGACCGTTGTGCATAGCCAAGCTACTGTGCCCACCAAAGCCTTGGCAGCGTCATACAAAGTGGCCCACCTTGTAGCCAAAGCACAAAAGCCACACACAATTGCTGAAAGCCTCATCCTTCCTGCAGCAATTGCGATGACCACAGCAATGCATGGTGAAAAGATCGCAAGTGTGCTTAAACAGATTCCCCTCTCCAATGATACCATGTCCAAACGCATTAACGACATCGCTAATGATATGAAATGCCAGCTCATCGAGAGAGTGAAAAACAGCCGGTTTTCTTTGCAGTTAGACGAGTCTACTGACTTGACTAATGTAGCCCATTTAATGGTTTTCATTCGCTACAGTCATGACGGGAAACTGCATGAGGACATGCTGTGCTGCTCTCCGATGGAAGGAAGATGTACTGGTGGAGACATTTTTAACTGTCTTAATGGTTGGATGGAGGAGACAGGCCTGGATTGGGATAAATGCATAAGCATATGCACTGACGGTGCCGGGGCTATGATGGGAAAACACAAAGGGCTGAAAGCCAAGGTCCTTAGCGTTGCACCACATGTCAAGTTCACACACTGCATTATCCATAGGGAGGCCCTGGCATCCAAGACACTTGAACCCGAGCTTAACAATGTTCTTCAAACAGCAATCCAAATAGTGAATTCGATCAAATCGCGCCCTTTAAATTCACGACTCTTCGCCCTTCTCTGCCAGGAAATGGGGTCTGCACATGAATCCCTTCTTTTTCATTCAGAGGTAAGGTGGCTTTCACGGGGCAAAGTTCTTACACGCCTGTTCGAGTTGCGAAGCGAGGTGCGCACCTTCCTCTCAGACGTGCATTCCCCTCTTGCAGACCATCTTACTGACTCGAGATGGTTATCACGTCTTGCATACCTGGCGTGCATATTTGACAAATTAAATAGTCTCAACCTGTCACTACAAGGCCCCAGCACAAACATCCTGACCCTCTCAGACAAAGTGAATGCTTTCACAAAAAAATTGCAGCGTTGGGCAGCCCGTGCAGAGAGTGGGGACTTTGAAATGTTCTCGGAGCTGCACGACTTTTTGGAGAGTGACATGAATGCCAATTCATTGAAAGAGTCAATAACCTGTCATCTTCGTAGTCTCCTCGACAAATTCAATCAGTACTTCCTCACGGAGAATGTAGAGCCTTTTGACTGGGTACGACAACCATTCACCAACTGCTCCTCAAACAACCTGCCATCTGAGCTCGAGGATGCGCTGATTGAGCTGTCCAGCGACCGCACATTGCAGGCGTCGTTTGCCTCAAAAACTCTAGATGAATTCTGGCTGTCAGTTGTGCAGGAATACCCCGGGTTGTCCAAGGCTGCCATGGACATCCTCACGCCGTTTGGATCAACCTATCTGTGCGAAAAGACATTTTCGTCCCTGGCCTACATAAAGAACAAATACAGATGTCGTCTCAACAGCATGGAGGAGAATCTTCGTGTTGCTGTGAGCAGCATCGATCCTCGAATTGACCTGCTATGCTCGCGGAAGCAGGCCCATCCTTCTCATTGACATGGCGTCCGTTATAAGAGGAAGTGAGATCGTTCCAATCATACACACTCTCTGTTGACTCTTGACTCCCGTTTGATTTGGACATTTGTTTCATTGCTTTGTTTGTTCCAGTTCTTGTTTGCGTTAATAAATTGTTGCCGCCCAGGCCTTTTCTTACACATTGCCTATTTGTTTTTGCTTGATTGACAGTCGTTACCATGGGTTTGCAATGCATAACGTTGTCCTGGCAACGCGATTTACAGCCCGCCTCCAAACAACCAAACTGCAGATGGCATTGCTGTTTCTTTCAAAATGTAAATTAATCAATGTTACGAGGTGAAAATCACTACCAATCGAAACATGTCGAGGCGTTTATGTATTCTTCTGGAGTATTAAAAGGAAAAGTTTGCGCTAGCATGAAAGATAAAGTTTATATAAAAATAATCTCTTCTGTATCACTCAAATCATTGGAGACGCAAACTCGTAAATTAATTCACACAAAATCGTTCCTTTTCCATAAAATAATCGTCCATACGTTGTTAATTTGTTTGGATTGGAACAAAAAATCGGTTGCTACGGAAACGTGACGTCACACTTACACACTTTTGGGAAAGTGGGGTCACCAAACCTCTCCAGTTTTTTTTGTGGGGTCGTCAGACAAAAAGTTTAAGAACCACTGGTGTAGAGCACGTGACTTGGAGAACCCGAACCCCAACGTTATACCCGTAGGTTAAACCACACAAAAAAACGGAAATCTCACCAAAAAATCGTAAATCACACAAAAAAATCGGAAGTTGCACAAAAAAATCGTAAATGGCAATTTTTACAGAATCGCAATACTCACAGTATTGCAATCGTATCTGCACGGTAAAAAAATGTGTACGTGATCGTTGTATCGTTGTTATATATTATGCTGATTTCCCTGCTGATTTCCGACCCTAATTCATTCATTTATTCTTTCATTCATTCATTCATTTACCCAACTCTTTCACTGATATATATATATATATATAATATTTGACCGGGGGGCCGTATGTGATTGCGAGTGCGTACCAGAATTACAGACACGCCGCATAAACACAGTCAATTAACCCTGGGTGTGTATTGATTGACTACGCTCTATTGCGCGTGAAATGGCCCTTCTGTCTTATTCCATCAACCCGCGGCGCCCGGCGATCAATAGTCGCGCTTCGTCGATAAGAATAAACGGTCGATCATCGGCGCGCATTACGGCGCCGCGGATGAAGGCGATAGATCGTGAGATGACGTGCTACTAGATCGCTTCAAGATACGGGATACAATATTTTTTGTTGGCCATTTGCAGCAATGTACAATGGAACGCTACTGCCCGTTCTCTACCGCAGTAAGAATTTCTAAAACTAAAAAAATACTATTATACGCATAAAACATTTACATAAAAGGAACAATAAAGTGACTGACGGATGATGTACAAAGCATTTCAAAAGCATAAAGGGCCAGTGGTGCAGCAGCATCATGAATACAGTGTCACGGTTACGGCGGTTGGCAGGGGGCGTGGCCAAGCCACGTGCGCTGGCGGCGCACACACACACACACACACCTGTCAGCTATTGCCGCGTCTAATTGTTAATCCCCTCACCTGGGGTATATATACCCTGGCTCCCCGTTACCCCGGGGTTAGGTCGTACGTCTTACTGCACGTCATACGTTTGTTCACGTTACGTCGTACATTCTGGACGGAATCGCCACACTGATGTCCCGGAGATCCAGATCCTGTACCTAATCCCGTGTCACCCGCCTGTCTCGCGTTACTCCGGTCCATACGAGCTCCCCGGTCATTATAATTACCTGTCTGGTGCCTGTCGCTACTCTGACCTCCCGGTATCTAGACTTCTCGCTCGTCCCGGACTACTCGCCGGTCTACTACCTGCCGGATCGACCTCCCGGTACCCAGACCCCTGGACTGTCCCTGATCACTCTCTTGTGTTGTGTTTGAGTTGTGTTGTGCTTTAAATAAAGCTTTATGTTATAGCTCCTCTGTCTTGGTCTGCGTTCTGGGTCCCACCCGATCTATCCCATTCGTGACATACAGTGCAGTAACTGTAATGAGTCCAGGAAGTCCAGCAAAAGTATAATAGTGTAATGTTAATGTTAGATATTGTCTGTGTGTTGTCATTGTATGTGAATGCCATTGTTCGGTTAACACAATGCAAAACGTCCACAGACACACACACACACACACACACACACACACACACACACACACACACACACACACTTGACATTTTCTTGCGTCATTGTGGGAAGAAGAACATTCCGGGGACATCTACTGTACATTGGCTTCTTTGGTTATCTTTTAAACATGTGTTCCCAGTTTGTATACAGAAATAAGCCTGTGCTTATTGAGTGGAACAGAACGCCAGCGCTATAGTGTCAAGGAGGGGAAAAGACAACGACAGTCAAGAACAATGAGTTGCATTGCATTCCTCGTAACAGCTGTGTGTGTGTGTGTGTGTGTGTGTGTGTGTGTGTGTGTGTGTGTGTGTGTGTGTGTGTGTGTGTGTGTGTGTGTGTGTGTGTGTGTGTGTGTGTGTGTGTGTGTGTGTGTGTGTGTGTGTGTGTGTGTGTGTGTGTGTGTGTGCGCGCGCGTGTGTGTGTGTCTAAAGCTGTCCGGGCCTCTCCCAGGATTGAATGTCACTACGCTTAATCTTTAGCTTCTGATAATATGTGGTTATTACGCATGTCAATGTGACTTTAATTTAGCTCTACATATACAGTACAAACACTGCGGTTTGACCTCTCAGGGGTCGAGTGGAACCAGTTTGAACCAGACTCCTCCGTCGTTGTGGGTTGTTGTTTTTGTTTTTGCAATCAGTGGAATAGCTAAAAACGCAATAGAGTCAAGATTTCACACAACACTCCCTGACCATGTGATCATATCTCGTTGATGATGATGTGATGTGTTGACACAAATATTTGTGTTCCCGGTCAAGTCCCCTTTTAGGTCGTGGGATAATACTTTGTGGTTTGCGTTGTAAGGCTTAAGTGGGGCTTACTTTTTTTGAATAATTGATGATATGTGAGCCCAAAAGTCTGTAGTTTGCATTCTCATTTTGCATCTATGCAGCAAATGTGTGTGTAAGACTCAAACATTAGCTCTGATTACAAATCCATCTGTGTGAGTGTGTGTGTGTGTGTGTGTGTGTGTGTGTGTGTGTGTGTGTGAGATTCAAGAGACACATACCCATACAGGATATGCAGTGAAATTAAATAATGTGTGTGTGTATGAGAGAGAGTGTGTGTGTCGTCTCTCATGAGTCATCTTTTGGTCACTTCCTGTCTGCATACACTCGATACATTACAATGGCCTACAGTGCAGACACAGTTTCTGTACATTGCAAACGTACTACATTTCAGTCAATTAGCAGATACTTTTGTCCAAAGCGACTTACAATAGTGTGTTTCAACAAAGGGTAGGCAAGAGAACAACTCGTCATCAAAAGTGCATTTCATTCCTAACAAGTCTCCTCCCAGAACTGAACCAGTGCTCAGGTGAAGGTACAATAAGTTTTCAAACAATAGAACAATATCTAACTCACAAACAAGCAAACTATCTACTTAGTAGGACGCAAGTACGCCAGTAGAAAGTGATAAGAGGACGCGCTAGGTGGAAGGATCCGGGTCGTGTTTCCTGAAGAGGTGAAAGGTTTTCAGCCTGCGGTGGAAGATGGGCAGTGACTCTGCAGTCCTGACATCCGTGGGAAGTTCATTCCACCACTGGCCACAAGCAGAGAAGAGCCG
>CM051006.1:7211914-7219414 GCA_027704905.1 Muraenolepis orangiensis
GTGGTGTGTGTGTGTGTGTGTGTGTGTGTGTGTGTGTGTGTGGTGTGTGTGTGTGGTGTGTGGTGTGGTGTGGGGCGGGTGTGTGTGTGTGTGTGTGTGTGTGTGTGTGTGTGTGTGTGTGTGTGTGTGTGTGTGTGTGTGTGTGGTGTGTGTGTGTGGTGTGTGTGTGTGGGTGGTGCGTGCGTGCGTGCGTGCGTGCGTGCGTGCGTGCGTGCGTGCGTGCGTGCGTGCGTGCGTGCGTGCGAGCGAGCGAGAGTCTGTGAGTGTGTGTGTGTACGTAGACGTTTGTGTGGCCTTCTTTCATGTTAAGTGTGTTCAAGATATATTTGTGTGCATTCTTTATGCGTCCGTCACGGCGGTTGAGAGCTCGTAGCGGTCTTGTTTGTGCAGAGCGGGGAAAGACAGTAGCAAGTGTTTGTGGGGGCCATTACAGATTCAATATTTTTATTTGCCTTTTGCCGACAATGTACAATGGAATGCTTCCTCCCCATTCCCTCCCGCAGTATGCATTTCTAAAACACAATATCATACAAAAAAGACTATACACAATATGAATGAACATAAAAATAACAATAAAGTGACTGATGGATGATATGTACATGTGTTGAATTGTGCAGAAAAGCATTTAAAATGATTTTAAAGTGCCAGTAGTGCAGCAGCATCATGAATACAGTACAGTGCAGTACAGTGCAGTACAGTGCAGTGCAGTGACTGTAGTCAGTCCAGAAGGTCCAGTAAAGTATGACCGTGTAATGTTAATGACATGTTATGATAGTGTAATGTTAATGACATGTTATGATAGTGTAATGTTAATGACATGTTATGATAGTGTAATGTTAATAACATGTTCTGATAGTGTAATGTTATGATGTGATGAATACAGTTGTAGTGTATGAAACTGTTGATAGTGTAATGTTAATAACATGTTCTGATAGTGTAATGTTAATAACATGTTCTGATAGTGTAATGTTAATGACATGTTCTGATAGTGTAATGTTAATAACATGTTCTGATAGTGTAATGTTAATAACATGTTATGATAGTGTAATGTTAATAACATGTTATGATAGTGTAATGTTAATAACATGTTCTGATAGTGTAATGTTAATGACATGTTCTGATAGTGTAATGTTAATAACATGTTCTGATAGTGTCAGCACTGTGGATAAAACCATATTGTTTTTCTGTGAAGTCGGGGTTTGGTGGGAAGTCAAGACCCAGCATAACAATGAAGGCGTATCAGACACAGAAAATCAATATCTTTCTTTACTTTCACCAAGTTTGGCATTATTCATCAGTTGTACATTCTGTGTGTCTGTGTGTGTGTGTGGGGGGGGGGGGGGTTGTGTGTGTGTGTCCTTACGATTTCTTGAGTTTTCGAATATTTTATAACATTTTGTTGACCGAGGAGCAACAATCTATAAAGTAATAGTAATAAAAACAAACATAATGTAGAATGAAAACAAACATTTATACACACACACACACACACAAACACACACACACACACACACACACACACGCACACACACACACGCACACGTACACGCACGCACGCACACGCACGCACGCACGCACACACACCACACACCCTGAGACATGCACACAGTCACTCACACTTTTAATAACCATGTGATGGATGACACTAGTTGATAATAGTGATGGGTATCGTTAATATTCATGGCTATTTGATACCATCGTTGATCCGGCTTAACAATTCCGCTAATTCCCGATGCCACTATCAATGACACTTTGATTGATTTCATTTGTATTGATTATTCAGTGGAAAAGACAACCGTGCGTTAGTTAGTTAGTGAATCGGACTGGCGTTGCCTTTGATAGCTTATAATGTGTGATCATCTGAAAACAGTCAAATAGATTCAAGATGTTTTTATTTGCCAAATGCAAAGTACAATAGAATGCTTACTCCCCATTCCCTCCTGCAGTATGAATTCCCTACAATTGAACACTTTATGCCACTTATGCTGACACTTATGCTTATGCTACTTTATGCTATACTATGTTCTATACTTATCCTATATAACACTATACTATAACAAAACTGTACACAGTAAAAATAACAATACAAATAACAATAAAGTGACTGATGGATGACACATATACAAATGATATACTGTACATTAGCGGGTAAAGTGAACATGAAGAGCCCTGACTCATCGGCAGTCCTGTCCATTAACAACAGGTGGACTCAATTAAACCGACTATCCTTCAATCATCATCATCATATGACATAAGACCCTACTAGGTCTTTTTAGTAGTACTGAAACTGTATGTCCTAAATCTAAGTCTGGAGGATTAAATCCTCTTTATTGGTCACACACACACACACACACACACACACACACACACACACACACACACACACACACACACACACACACACACACACACACACACACACACACCCTAGTATGAGGAGCAGTGGGTATCAGCTGTTGTATATACAGCTGATAAGCGGCTGAACATCCGTAAGGCGGCAGGCCCCGACGACATCCCGGGCCGCGTCCTCAGAGCATGCGCAGACCAGTTGGCAGGAGTCTTTGCAGACATCTTCAACCTCTCCCTGTCCCAGGCTGTTGTCCCCGCGGTCTTCAAGATATCCACCATCGTGCCTGTCCCTAAACAAACCAAGGTAACATGCCTGAATGACTACAGACCTGTGGCCCTCACCTCGATCGTTAGCAAATGCTTCGAGAGGTTGGTCAAGGACTTTATTTGCTCCGTGTTACCTACCACGCTGGACCCATGGCAATTTGCATATCGTCAAAATAGATCCACGGACGACGCAATTGCCATGGCCCTCCACACTGCCCTTTCCCACCTGGAGGGGAAGAACTGTTATGTGCGAATGCTGTTTGTGGACTACAGCTCAGCATTCAACACAATAGTTCCTGCCAAGCTCGACACCAAGCTGAGAGGTCTAGGCGTACCCCCATCCATGTGCAGCTGGATACTGAACCTCCTGTCGGACCGCCGCCAGGTGGTGAGGATGGGCAGCACCACATCAGAGCCACTGACCCTCAACACGGGAGCCCCCCAGGGATGCGTGCTGAGCCCTCTCCTCTACTCCCTCTACACCCACGACTGCATGGCTATGCACAGCTCCAACGTCATCGTCAAGTTTGCTGACGACACGACAGTGATGGGCCTGATCGCCGGCGACGACGAGACAGCCTACAGGGAGGAGGTCGGATCGCTGGAGCAGTGGTGCCAGGAGAACAGCCTCGCCCTCAACGTCAAGAAGACCAAGGAGCTGATCGTGGACTTCAGGAGGCAGAGGGGAGAGCACAGCCCTATCTCCATCGACGGCGTTGCAGTAGAGAGGGTCAGCAGCTTCAAGTTCCTCGGCGTGCACATCTCCGAGGACCTCACATGGTCCACGCACACCACACACGTGGTGAAAAGGGCCCAACAACGCCTGTATTTTCTCAGGCGTCTGAAGAAATTCAGCATGGGCCCCCGCATCCTGAGAACATTCTACAACGGCACCATCGAGAGTGTTCTGACAGGGTGTATCACCGCCTGGTACGGGAACTGCACGGCACTCGAGCGCAGAGCGCTTCAAAGGGTGGTGCGGACGGCCCAGTATATCGTTGGAGGTGAGCTCCCCTCCCTCCTGGACATTTACAACCAGCGGTGCGTGGCCAAGGCCAAAAGAATTATAAAAGACATTGCCCACCCCAGCCACGAACTTTACTCACTATTACCGTCAGGCAGGCGATACCGCAGTATCAAGTGTCGTACAAATAGGCTTAGAGATAGCTTCCACAGTCAGGCCATCAGGCTGCTGAACAAGGGCGTATAACATATAACAATGTATATTTTATTACATTGATTTATATATATATATTGCTCTTTTCTGTGCTGATTTTTGCATTTTATAAATTGCATTTTTTATTTTTATTTTATATTCTTTATTCTATTTTTTATTCTATTTTTTATCTATTTTTATCTATTTTATCTTATTTTATAACTGCTGTCTGTCGTCGGGTATTGCACACAAGAATTTCACATCACTGCTTTATACTAAACTGTAAACTGTGAAGTGACAATAAACTTGACTTGACTTGACTTGAGCTGCCCCCCGGGGAGCAGTGTAATAGGGGCGGTCTGGTGCCTTGCTCAAGGGGCACCTCAGCAGTGCCCCAGGCGTTTCGGGGACTTGAACCGGCGACCTTCCAGTTCCCCAAGCCCCCAAGTCCCAACAAACAGACTGAGCTCTCCTGCCCGCCCTTGAGGCTGTCCTTGAAGCTGGATGTCTTTCAGGACCAGATCTTAGTGGACTTTACATTCCTTTAGCTATTCCAATGTTCTGTGTGTTTCTATTTAACTGCGTGCTGTAAAATGAATTGCCCCAGCGGGGATAATACCGATTTCTCTACTCTACTCTACTCTACTCTACTCTATTCTATCGACGGTCCCTAGTTGATTCTGTGTTTATATTAACACAGTGTGTTATTCAGCCTGGGATCGACAGCGGAAACGTCTCTTCAGATGACATGTTTTTCAATCTGCTCCTTGTCTTGCCTTGCTCGCTCCTGTGCTCGATGACTAGCTGAAATGGTTGGTGTGTGTGTGCCTGTGTGCCTGTGTGTGTGTGTGTGTGTGTGTGTGTGTGTGTGTGTGTGTGTGTGTGTGTGTGTGTGTGTGTGTGTGTGTGTGTGTGTGTGTGTGCCTGTGTGTGTGTGTGTGCGTGTGTACGTGTGTGTGCCTGTGTGTGTGTGTGTGTGTGTGTGCCTGTGTGTGTGTGCCTGTGTGCCTGTGCGTGTGTGCATGTGTACGTGTGTGTGTGTGCGTGCGTGCGTGCGTGCGTGTGTACGTGTGTGTGTATGTGTTTACTATGTGTGTTTGTGTTTCCTCTGGGGCCACTCCCTATTGCAGTTTATTGATCCAGCGCTCCCTGCAATGCGTTTTTGACAAATAACTCAACCACAATGTGTGTGTGTGTGTGTGTGTGTGTTTCTGTGTGTGTGTATGTGTGTGTGAGTGAGTGTGTGTGTGTGTGTGTGTGTGCGCGCGTGTGTTAATGACTAGGATGAGGTTTTATTTCCTGGTCATAGATCTACTTTCTCTGTGGCCTTTTAGAAAGTCACGTGTTCCCTCTTTCAGCAGTTCTGTTTTTTCTCTTTCTTTCTTTCTTTCTTTCTTTCTCTCTTTCTCTCGTAGCACCTCCGGCTCAAGTGCTCTCCGTGTACTGTATCTGTCACATCTGTTCCAGATGTGTGTCTAATATTAACTGATAACATTTCCCGAAAAGGCAGCTCCTCCGCACAGGATTCTCCGAAACCCAAAAGGAAGTCACGACGCTCACGTTTTTTATACTGACTGCAAAACACACTCCAGTCGAGAGTTGGATCCACTTCTTACTCAAATTTCTTTCGAGACAAAAACATATATTTCCCCCCGGTAACTTCACCCCTACAGATCTCTCATTCATTTATAATCTTTTGAAGTGGTTTTTCCACATGTGTTTTCATGACGCCTTTCATCACTGATCTCTCTCTCTCTCTCTCTCTCTCTCTCTCTCTCTCTCTGCAACCCCAGATGCTGGAGCCGAAGGTGGACGTCCCCACCTGTGAGCTGGGTGGAGGGGTGCTGAGCGGGGGAGACCTCGGGGGCATGGGGGAGGGGGAGGGGGCCGAGCCGGGCCGGGCCGGGGCCGGGGCCGGGGCCGGGGCCGGGGCCGGGGAGAGGGCCGGGGGGGGCCGCCTCCACGGCTCCCGGGGCTCGGATGGGGAGGAGAGCAGCCTGTACCCCTCCAGCCCCTCGGAGCCCCCCACCCTGGGCAGCCCCCGCACCTCGGAGCCGCTCACCCCGCTGGAGGACGCCTACACCCCGCTGGGGGAGCTCTACACCCCGCTGGGCGGCTCCGTCGAGAGGCACCGGGTGCCGCCCACCCCGCCCCCCTCCACGGAGGGGGAGGACTGCAAGAGCGTGGGCAGCTCCGAGATGGACATCTGGAAGGAGCTGAAGAACCGGGAGGGGGAGGAGGGAGAGGAGGAGGAGGTGAGGAGCGGCTTGGATGGAGAATACGAGGAAGAGGCGGTGGGAGAAAGTGTGAAGAAGGGTGTCGGAGGTGAGATGGGAAGAGATAGCGAGGACGAAGGGGGAGAGGAGAGACCGAGGGAGGGGGAAAGGGAAGGGGAAGGAGACGGAGGGGAGCCCACTCTGCCCCAGAACACCGCCGATGATGAGGAGGACCAGGAGGAGGAGGAGGAGGGGAACGCCTCCGAGCAGCCGGACTCCGCCGCCGCGCCTCCTTGCTCCTCCTCCTCCTCGTTCGTGATCCCCGAGCTCCGGCTGGACCGCTCCTTCAGCGCCGACGCCCTCTCCTCCCCGAACAGCGGCGAAGGCGAGGAGGTGGCGGTGGAGGAGGAGGAGGAGGAGCGGGAGGACGAGGACAAAGAGGATGACGACGAGGAGGAGGAAGAAGAAGAAGACGAGGACGACGAGGACGAAGACTCCGAAGAGGAGGAGGAGGACGACGACGGCGACAGCGACGACACCTACCTCCAGCGCAGCGACAGCAAGCGGCGCAGCATGGTGGAGGCCTCCTCCTCCTCCACCTGCGAGAAGCACGGCGGCGGCGGCGGCGGCGGCGGCACGGCGGCGGCGGGGGCGGGGCTTGCAGGCTGAGCGTGCAGAACTCCCTGCGCCGGCGCACGCACAGCGAGGGCAGCCTGCTGCAGGAACCGCGCACCACCTGCTTCGCCTCCAACGACGCCATCAACTGCCTGGAGGGCGGTGGCGGTGGTAGCGGTGGCGGCGGCGGCGGCGGTGGCGGCGGCGGCTGCGGGGGCCACCACAAGGGGGGCGGCTGGACCCTGCCCTCGCCCAAGACCCTGAAGAAGGAGCTGACCAGGAACGGGGGCTCCATGCACCAGCTGTGCATGCTATTCTCCGGCAGGAAGGTGAGGGCCGGCGCATGCATCACACACCAAGGGTACCAATTCTTTGAATTGTTATGAATTTGGCCCTGTGTTTTATTATTATTATGATACTTATAATATTATTTTTATTATAATTATAATAATATTATTATTATTATTATTATTAGTACAATGAATAATAATAATATTATTATTATTATTATTACTATAATAATTATTATGTTTCGGGGGGCATTTTGGATCAAAATTAACAGACTAATGACTCCAGGGACTCTTATTCAGCCACATTTTATGTAAATACATTCACAAACAGTTAAACATATAGAGTCGTATTGAGTTAAATACAGAACTCACTCTTTATTTTACCTTGCGAGAGGTAAACAGCTGGATTCACCAGATCACATTCAAACTACAATACCATCTCGCCAGTCTTCCAAGTTATCCGCTTGTGTCCGTAACCAACAGCGGTTTCGGACCAATCGGTGTCCTGATTGGTGGTGGGTGATAGACAGATTCTTCATCCAATCACCTGCCAAGCATGTTATGAAAGGGCCAGCCCTTTTTGGCCAAACAGTTTCAAAAGGACGAC
>CM051006.1:7224414-7249414 GCA_027704905.1 Muraenolepis orangiensis
CCAGGGTGCTGTACCTCAGGGTACTTCAACCCAGGGTGCTGTACCTCAGGGTTCTTTAACCTAGGGTGCTGTACCTCAGGGTTCTTTAACCCAGGGTGCTGTACCTCAGGGTACTTCAACCCAGGGTGCTGTACCTCAGGGTTCTTTAACCCAGGGTGCTGTACCTTTGGGTTCGTTAACCCAGGGTGCTGTACCTCTGGGTTATTTAACCCAGGGTGCTGTACCTCAGGGTTCTTTAACCCAGGGTGCTGTACCTCAGGGTTATTTAACCCAGGGTGCTGTACCTCAGGGTTCGTTAACCCAGGGTGCTGTACCTCAGGGTTCTTTAACCCAGGGTGCTGTACCTCAGGGTTCTTTAACCCAGGGTGCTGTACCTCTGAGTTATTTAACCCAGGGTGCTGTACCTCAGGGTACTTCAACCCAGGGTGCTGTACCCCAGGGTTCTTTAACCCAGGGTGCTGTACCTCAGGGTTCTTTAACCCAGGGTGCTGTACCTCTGGGTAATTTAACCCAGGGTGCTGTACCTCAGGGTTCTTTAACCCAGGGTGCTGTACCTCTGGGTTATTTAACCCAGGGTGCTGTACCTCAGGGTACTCTGTACCGGTCTGTGCGGTGAGGTGAGGACGGAGTGCGCCGACCGTCTGATGTCCCGTGCCCTGCTGCTGTGTGCGTGTGACGGGATCACAGCTGCGCTCTGATAGGCTGGGAGCGGGGAGGCCTACTGGGTCTTGGCAGCAGTGTTGGTTTATGTCGCTGACGATTGAGAGCATGTGAGAGCAACGCAGCAGGCGGAGCAGTAGAGCAGGGTGGGTGGGAATTAGAATCGGAATGCCTTTATGGTCATTGCATTGCATAGAGTACGAACATTTGCCAAATCTGAGTAAGATTTTTATATATATATATATATATATATATATATATATATATATGTATATATATATATATATATATGTATATATATATATATATATATATATATATATATGTATATATATATATATATATATATGTAAATACAGTATGTGTGTGTATATATTGTGTGCCTGTCGAAGCTGACCTTATTGGTCCAGCATGAGTCTCTGAGATTTCTGGTAGCTGTGTACCGTTTCAACGGTTGCGTTCCGTTGATGAGCACCGGATGCCGGGCTGACGGGGGAACCTATTACTATTTATTTAGTTTTGCTGACACCGAGATGGAGGTTGTTAGGCACACACACACGCACATCGCCGGCTGGTGTGTGTAACAGTCTTTTGTTCAGTGTTGTTTGTCGTAGTTTGAGTGCATCGGTTGCGCAGCATCCGTACAAGGACTACCAGGTTCAAGGATAGTTTTTATCCACAGGGCAGTGCGCCTACTGAACTGCTAGGAGTGCTGCCAATATCATAACATTGTGTTCCATATTACATTACACTATCATACTTTTGCTGGACTTTCTGGACTAATTTCTGCAGTTACTGCACTGTTCTGCACTGTACTGCACTGTATTCGTGATGCTGCTGCACTACTGGCACTTTAAAATGCTTTTTAAATGCTTTTTGCACAATTCACCACATGTATATACCATCCACATCAGTCACTTTATTGTTCTATTTATTGTTCTTTATATTGTGTACAGTACTGTTTTAGTATATTGTTGTGTAGTATAAGTATAGTACATAGTATAGCATATAGTGTTAAATTATAGGAATTTCATACTGGGGGAGGGAATGGTGAGAAAGCATTCCGCTGTACTTGGCAAAATAGCACATCTTGAACCTGAGATATTGTGCCGGAACCGGGTATCAAAACATTTTTGGATTTAATGGACTGCAAACTACTGTTGCGATTACTATGACTACTCCTATGATTGATATTGTACTGACACGTCTACCACTGCTCGTGACTAGTATGGTCACACTGTATATTTATATACACATGGCTTCAGTCCCGAGGGCACATGTTTGGCATATTGTGCTCATTCATGATTGTACACAGTACTAGTAAAACATGTGTTTACCGTGGTCCCTGCATTGCTCCGAGGTCATTGACTCCGGTGGCTCCGGACTCAGATTACACAAACAGCAGCAGACACAAACGCCGCACAATCCCAGCTGGCTAATACACATACACAACCACAACACGACCACAACCACAACACAACACAACACAACGGCGACACACGGTCGCACGAGGCGATGCAGCCGTCACAGAGTCAAAACAACAGTGAATAAAAATCGACAAAAAACAACAACAACACAAACCTATGTGATTAAAGTTGTTTCCTCTCATCCTCTCGTCGTCGGTTGGTTGTGTGGCTCTCCCTCTGAAGAGCCGGAAGCCCTGAGTGTACCGGTGTCTTAAGTGGACAGGACACATAAAAAACTGTGTGTTTGTCTAAAAGAGACGGAGGATAAGTGGACAGACGCAGAGAGTACACAGAAGTCGTGTTAGTCTAGCCACTGAGGCCGGATGTTGTGATAGTTCTGTGGACAGTAATGGAAATAGCAAGTACACTGTCTTGTCACTCTGTCTGTCTACTATATCTACCCGTCTGTCTCCTATATCTACCTGTCTGTCTCCGTTATCTACCTGTCTGTCTCCGTTATCTACCTGTCTGTCTGCCTGTCTATATTATTAATAATAATAATAATAATAATAATAATAATAATATCAAGATACTCTTTAAAAAACACTACAAAATGGTGACACACATGTACAGAAAACACAAAATGGATTTAGGCTGGGAATGTCTGTTAAAACTAGCAAATCAACAACTCAACAGATAAAATGTAAGTGGATGGAGTGGAGAATGATGATGATGATGGTCTATCTATCTATCTATCTGTCTGTCTGTCTGTCTCTCTGTCTCTCTCTCTCTCTCTCTCTCTCTCTCTCTCTCTCTCTCTCTCTCTCTCTCTCTCTCTCTCTCTCTCTCTCTCTCTCTCTGAAAACCCATCATCATGTGCCCCCCACCCCTCTGTTTTCGACACGGACCTGCCTCATGTCCACACACAACGTTGCGGTACTGTGTACATTGAGTACTGTGTACTGTGTACCGCGTGGGCAGGGGGGGGGCGGGGTGGGGTGTATGTTTAGTGACCGCTGTATTTAGACTCACAGCCACATTGACGCAACACGTTCTACGCCTCACCCCCCGACCCCCCCCCCCCCCCCACGGCCCGGCCGGTTGAATGAAGCAGCAGGAATAAATTGTTGACACGGTGCTGCCTCTCGAATTAGGAGTAAATATTTGATTTGTCTTTGTTTTTTCCTCCCAGACTGGCGTGGTAGGAAAGGTTTTTTTTTTTAAACGTTTGGTTTAAGAACATTTACGACAACAGTTACGTATTTTTACGTACGCTTGTTGATTTAGCTCATTCTTATACGAAGGATATATACATATATATATATATATATATATATGTGTGTATATACATATATACATATAATAATATATATATATGTATATGTGTGTGTATGTTGTGTGTGTGTGTGTGTGTGTGTGTGTGTGTGTGTGTGTGTGTGTGTGTGTGTGTGTGTGTGTGTGTGTATATATATAGAAACATAATGTATATATATATATATATATATATATCAGTTAAGGTATAGCTAGGTCAGTTTCTCTGGGTGAGAAACAGTTGGTTACTTTTTCATGTCATTATTCCAACAAAAACAATTGATCCAAAGTGGTGAGTATTGTTTGGATATGTTTATGCCCCCCCCCCCCCCAAAAACTATTTATAACCGGTGTACCAATGTGTTTACTGTTCAGCTTGCACACGCACACGCACACACACACACACACACACACACACACACACACCCCCCCAGCGTGTGCTCGTCCGTTCCGATGTTGTTCCGATGTTGTTCCACTGAAGCGTGTCCAGGTTAGCCCTTGAAGCAAAGTCCCTCAGCCTTACAACTCCCTCTTATGGAGCAGTACAGTACTGGGAAAAGGTCAAACTACACGGATAGAAGGAAAAGAAAAACAGCTGTTTTAATTTAACCAGACGCGGACTCAACGGCCGCCATCAATATCCGCCGACGTTCGGCCCCGGGGACGGATGTATGACCGCCATCAAGATCGAAAAAGCAAACTTTACAATCGCCCGGACGCCTGCCTCTTTTCAGCTCTTCCCTCTTTTCACTCAAGTTACACAAGAACAAGTGTCTGTTTGCGAGGACAAGTGGCTGTTTTTGGGCGGTAGAAAAGCCCTACTTCACCATTCACAGTCACAATTTTGTTCGGGGAGGTCGGGGACAAAAATCCCCCCCCCCCCCCCCCCCAACTTCGATGTGTCCACTTCTGTTAAGACTGTGGCGGTCGAGCCCGAGGAAAAAACAACGTTATCTCAAACAGCGCGTTGGGACACCATCCATCCATCCATCCAGACAAGCTAAATCGGAATCTAAGCAGATAGCGTAAATATTTAGCCGGTTAGCCCGGTAACACTCGAAAAGACCCGTGTTTACGGAAATGCTTCTTTTGGGTTTTGTTTTGGATGGGGAAATCGTCTCGGATGGAAGGAAAATGTCCCCTGGAACGCAAACCCCTCTCCCATTCATCTTAATTCGGAATTATCATGCGATCCCGAATCCAGTCCAAGTCCAAACAGACACACAAACAAATCTCGGTATTTTCTGTGTGTGTGTGTGTGTGTGTGCGTACAGCCGTCTTATGCAGAATAGAGACATATCAATCACACAATTCATATGTCACACATCTTTATATCTATTGAAAGTCCCGACCCAAAAAGAAATCATTATATATATATATATATATATATATATATATATATATATACAGTAGATTAGATTAGATTACATTCAAATGTATTTTTCATATTTATTGTCATTGCACGGCACAAGTACAGTACAGCGAAAATAATTGAGCATCTAACCAGAGTGCAAATGTTGCAGTAAAGTGCATGGAGATATATACTTTACAATTAGATATAATTGTAGTAGATAAATACAAATACACATACATCATACTTTTCCTTCCTCATACTTCCTCATGTCAGGAGAAATAAATGACCCTTACATAACATAACCATAACCATACAACACAATCTCCCATTCCCCATTTCTATTCCTGGAAAGAATTTGCCTCTTTCCAGTAGGGAAATATCATCCCCCATTATAATTCCGTTCGGGCGGCCGAGGGCCAGCTCAAGGGGGGTCCTGACAAATACAAATATGCTGTGACAGCCCTTTCCTCACCGCCTTGCCTGTATGAGCTGACGCCACTGGCGGTCTGCTCCGCGCATTATAGCTCTGAGGGGGAGGGGGGGGAGGGGGGGTTATACCGGGTCATCAGGTGTCGTACGGCACCGCTTAATGACGCCTCAGGAGCACGGCGAGAAGAATATCAAAAAGTGACATACAGGAGACGCATAGTTTAGCACGCATTCCCGCCGAGATGTACACACACACACACACACACACACACACACACACACACACGTGTGCACGTACGCAGGCCCGCACACGCACACACACACACTAGCTCAACTGGAAATGTGTGGCATCAACACTGCCTGGGTTAGGGGTCCCGTCTGGGTTAGGGGCCTGGGTTAGGGGTCCCGTCTGGGTTAGGGGCCTGGGTTAGGGGTCCAACCTGGGTAAGGGGCCTGGGTTAGGGGCCCCCTCTGGGTTAGAGGTCCTGCCTTGGTTAGGGGCCTGGGTTAGGGGCCCCCTCTGGGTTAGGGGTCTCTCATGGGTTGGGGGGGGGGGGGGGGGGGGGGGGGAGTTGCACCCATGCTGAGAATGTATGGACTGCGTTTATATAGCGCTTTTCTAACCAGTGTGGCCACTCAAAACGCCAACGTGTGACGCTGGCCAAAAGTCAAGCATCACACTCACATTCACCCATTCATACACCCATTCATCCACCGACGGTGGAGTCGGCCATGCAAGGAGACAGCCGGCACGTCGGGAGCAGTTAGGGTTTAGGGGTTGTTTTTGTTCAGGGACACTTTATCAAGGAGGAGCCGGGGGATCGAACCAGCAACCTTCCGGCTGTCAGGTGACCCGCTCTACCTTCCTGAGCTACTGTGAGAATGTATTGGTTCTATGTCAGACACCCGTACGCCATGCGCACACGTTCGGCCGCCTTTGGGTTTCTAAACCTCTAACCATTCGAATCTCAAGGCTAAAGGTTTTTTTTGCAACGCCGGACGATCCGGACGTGGCGGCGTGTTACCCTCGGTGGCTTGCGGTGAGCCGTTCCGCAATACCGTGGTGTCTGTCTAAACACATCTCTGAGGAGGCTGGTTATAGAGCCCAGACGAGTCCATCTCCACCGCCGTCAGCCCAACAGAGCCGCCTCCTCCTCCTCCTCCTCCTCCTCCTCCTCCTCCTCCTCCTCCTCTTCCTCCCGCTCCACTCATTATGTTGGCCCAACAGTCTAGACAACGTGTTATTAGGGAGATGAGCGATGGAGGCCACTCACACACACACACACACACACACACACACACACACACGCTCACGCTCACAAATACACAACTGCACACACATACATATACACAGATGCACAGACACACACACACATGCATGCATGCAGCACACACACATATCCCCCCCCCCCCCCCCCACACACACACCCACACCCACACCCACACACACACACATACACACACACACACACACACACAAATACACACACACACACACACACACACTCCAGATCAGCATTGGCTGAACCTACGATCACACACACACACTCACATATCCACCCACACACACACAAACAAACACACTCTAGGTCAACACTGGACGCTCACACACACACACACACACATACATATACACAGGCGCACACACACACAGACCCACACACACACACACACACACACACACATACCCCCCCTCCCCCCAGAAACACACACACACACACACACCCTAGGTCAACACTGGCTGAGCCTACTCGCACTGTGATTCAAAGTTAATAAAAGCCACGTCAGCCGTATTGACTTATTGCCTCGCATAGTTTCCACTCTAACGTCCGGTGGAAAACAGGACACACAGGCGCACATTCATCACCCTCACCCTCATCATCATCATCATCATCATCTTCATCATCATCATCATCATCATCTTCATCATCACCCTCACCATCATCATCATTACCATCACCCTCATCGTCATCATCACTATCATCATCTTCATCACCCTCATCATCGTCATCATCACCATCATCTTCATCATCGGGGGAGGCGGCTCTGTCATCATGATCATCATCACTATCATCATCTTCATCATCACCATCATCCTCATCATGATCATCATCACTATCATCATCTTCATCACCCTCACCCTCATCATGATCATCATCACTATCATCATCTTCATCACCCTCATCATCATCATCACCATCATCATCCTCACATCATCGTCATCCACCGACTGGAATTAAAACTGAATTATTGTTATCATCCTAATCAAATCATAGTTGTGCGCTGCCCCCCCCCCCCCCCCCCCCCCCATCATTTTAGTTGCAAATAAACTTTAGTTTTCGTTTGTTCGGTGTTATGGTGTGAGTGTGCGAGCCCTGCTGTGGATCTGGCCGTCCTGACGTCGTCATACACCTACCCCCCACCCACCCCCATCCACCCCCCCCACCCCATCCACCCCCCCCCCCCCCCCCCCCCCATCCTCTTCATCCCCCCTCGTGTGCCAGCTGGTCCGTGGGTCCTAACATTAACGTTGACTCACACACTTTGTTTAATAAACGCCGGCCGGCCAGTAAACGTGGGCAGGCAGAGGTGGACGCAAACGTGGACGGGAACTTGGTGGTGAGTGTGAATTTTTTGTTGTTGTTATTTTTTTAGCTGAACACGGGATGACGGACGGTTATTCGCTGGTGATGAACGGTGAGAGGGGGTGGTTTCCATCGGGTGGTCGCCTGCTGAACACATCGGACCGCGATGCGACCACGTGGAAATTTCAACTTCGCACTAATAAATCCATTCTTGAAGGAAAATATGTGCGAAAATAAGTCAATATGGCTGATAATACAACTTTTACCCCACTTAAAATAACGTGCATGTCACCGTTTTCCTTAATATGCTTGCCCTATCTGCGGAATAACCAAAGAAAATCATTTCATGGCGATTCAAGTCTAGAGCAACCTTTGATTTTTGAGACGCGCTCCACCTGCAAGCAGACGAGACCAGCGTAGCATAGCGTAGCATAGCATAGCGTTGTTTACATCGAAGCCCCCTTAATGTCTCAAAAATCTAAAGTTGCCCACCGTTTTTTTTTAACAGTGCCGCCGGTAAGTCGTACAGCGTGGGCTGGCACAGGCCCCCCTTCACGCGCTTTGTTCGTCCATAGCAAGGACTATTATCACACCACAGAGCCTGCAGCGCTGACGTCCAGAAGCACTGGCGAGACACAGTCCAGGAGCCATTCGTTTATGGTAGCGGTTGCCACAGCAGTGTCTTGTTGGATGAGTCACCCGTCACATGACGACGGCCAAATCTGCAGTCGCTTCTTTAATGCGTGCAGTAGGCAGCGGCCTGTTGGAAACCGTAGCCGGGGGCGGTCTCCGCTAAAGCGCTGGGAGAACGTGAAAGTCAACTACGACGAGGAAAAATGGATAGATTCAAGATCAACATTTTAATTTTTTTGTTTGCCATACGCAAGTACAATGGGATGCTTACTCCCCATTCCCTCCCGCAGTATGAATTTTCTAGAATACTGTACACAAAAAAAAGACATGTTTTTTAATTGTGCAGAAAGTATTTAAAAAAAACATTTTAAAGTGCCAGTAGTGCAGTAGCATCATGAATACAGTGCAGTGGCTGTAATGAGTCCAGAAAGTCCAGCAAAAGTATGGAAGTGTAATGAAATATGGATGACAATGTTATGATAGTGGCAGCACTCTTAGCAGTTCAGTAGGCACACTGCCTACCCTGTGGATAAAAAACAGTCCTTGAACCTGGTAGTCCTTGTAGGGATGCTGCGGAACCGGCCGACCGGACCGCAGGAAGGAGAAGAGATGGTGCCCAGGGTGGTTGCGGTCCTTTGTGATAGAGATGGCCTTCTTCCAAAATCTGGTCCTAAAGATCTCCTCAATGCATGGAAGTGCACACCCGATGATCTTCTCTGCCGTCCTCACGACCCTCTGGATGGCCTTCTTGTGCTGTGCAGTGGTGTTGCCGAACCACACAGTGACGCCACTATATATATAAGAAACGATATAAAGACCAAAGTCAAGAGGAGGTCAATGAACCCAGGGACCCAGGAGTCCCAACAACAACAACAACAACGCAAGCAAGAAAGCGTCTTCCATCATGTTCATGCTCCACCAGGCCAGGTGGCCAGGTGCCAGCCACACAGCTGGGTATCGTCAGCGTAACGATGCAGCCGGTTTTCAACCTGTGGGTCAAGAGCCGTAACTGGGCCGTTACAGGGGGCCCAGGGGGTCGTGGGATAAATGCAAAAATACTGAAATGTATGTAAATAGTACCAACAAAACTCATGTTGTTAATGGAGTCTGGGTCCTGGGCCAAGACATGTGTACTTCCACAAGTGGGTCATGGCATGGGATGAGTTGGAGGTCCCACCTCCCCTCTCTGGGTACAGAGAAAAGCACTCAGTACTGGTTCTTCGCCGGGGCGGGGGCGGGGGGGGGTTGGCCCGGGGACATTCGGGACCTCCTAGACGGACCTCATCCACAGGAACCCATTCGGGTCGGAGTCAGACCGGCTGGTGTTTGACCGCCATGTCTTCCCGGGATAACACTAAGAGCCGTAGCAACAAAACCAACAAACACACACATACACAAAGCAAGCTTCAGGTTCAAGCTTCAGGTTTCAGGTTGGGTAAAATGCGTAGGCATACTGTATGTACCGCGGGCTTTACAATGAACATGTGTCTGCCAGACACCAAAGCCAAGGGGGGGGGACAACGACGACGACTTCCAGAGGAGCAGAGAAGGAACACAGGGTGCTGGAGGACAGCTTTAAAGTGTCAGATGGATAGTTTGTACTTTAAAGGCATGTGGCATCAAGGCCTTTGAATTACAAGGAAAAGTGAGAGAACAGGGAGAATTGTGTGCGTTTCTGTATACGTGTGTGTGTGTGTGTCTGTGTCTGTGTTTGGTTATTTGAAGAGCAGTCGCATCCAGATCAGATTGGTGTTTGCCGTGTGGGACAGTGTGTCCGTGTGTGTGCCTGCTTGTTTGCTTTGTGTGTGTGTGTGTGTGTGGGGGGGGGGGGGGGGGGGGGGTAGTGTTGTGTGATGATTCTCAGTTAACCTATGACTTTTAACTTGAACAACAATCAGTAGTCCTGCTGTGTGTATCGCCCGAGAGAGAGAGAGAGAGAGAGAGAGAGAGAGAGAGAGAGAGAGAGAGAGAGAGAGAGAGAGAGAGAGAGAGAGAGAGGGTGGGGGGGCGAGAGACACATTTAACAAGAGCATAGAGTGTACTTAGCATAGAGTGTACTTTGCATAGAGCAAACTGTGTTCTGCTGCATGGGGAAATGCCCCTAGTTGGAGATTTACTCTGCCGAATTCTGCCGTACATAAATAAGTAAATACAGATAGTCACATGCAAATGCTTTTACACACTCCCTCTCTGTACTGTCTGGCACACTCTCCTACACACACTCCGACACACACACACACACACACACACACACACACACACACACACACACACACACACACACACACACACACACACACACACACACACACACACACACAGTGGCAAGGTTGTGTCAGAACTAGATAATTGCTCCAATGAAATAGAATAATGTTCTTTGGTTGGTCATCATTGCACAAGTACTACACAATGAAACCTCCCCGGGGGATCGTCTTGTTGTTGTGGGTCGGCAGTGCTAACCACCGGGCCACACACACACACACACACACACATGTAATCTTCTTTCATGGGATGTGAACCTGGTGTTTTGTCTGTGTGTGTGTGTGCACATACCGTGTCTCTCCCGTACGCGGTACGTTTAAAAGCACTCCCCCCCCCCCCCTGTCTGTTGTCTTATCTATTCTCACAAGACGAGACCTTGACAGACCTCTGACTCGGGAAGACTCAAAGACGCAAAGGCAAAACCAAAGCGTTTTGTCATTCTTTCACTGAGCTTGAGGTTTCAAAAAAATGCAGGAATTCCCAGAGGACGCAAACTCAAAAATTGTTACCATGGCTTTGTGTTTTAAAAAAGGGAGGGAAGGAAGGGGAGAGCGAGTGAGAGAGAGAGAGAGCGAGAGAGCGAGAGAGAGAGAGAGAGAGAGAGAGAGAGGAGAGAGAGAGAGAGAGAGAGAGAGAGAGAGAGAGAGAGAGAGAGAGAGAGAGAGAGAGAGAGAGGAGAGAGAGAGAGAGAGAGAGGAGAGAGAGAGAGAGAGAGAGAGAGAGAGAGAGCGGAATGATGCAAGAGCGTCTTGCACCATGCGGAGAGCTTTTATCAAAGACTCTCTTGTTAACTAATTTGGACACAGGGGAAAAAAAAACACAACCCGGGTCCAATAATAGATACGAGGTTTTGATTAAATCATCCTCGAAATCTAATTTGTCTGTGTAACTGCCGAGGGGCCGTTTTTAAAGAAGGGTGTGGTTGGATTGTGAGCATGAGTACAAGTTTTGTTGCAAAGTGAAAGGGGGATCAGAAACAGAAACCTTTCCCCCCATCGGGAACTGGTTGGAGTCTCGTTTAAAGTGTTTAAAATGCGAGAAAAAAAGAGAGAGGGCGGTTCCTCGAACAAGACTTTCTACAAATTCTCCTTCGGGAATATTGCATGTCCACGAGACGAGAGCTTTAGAAGAACCTAACACCACATTTAGCTCAAGTCAGAATATAATCAGTTTGATTATAAGCATTGTAAACACGGAAGTTCATTTTATTTGCTGCTTGCTGCTTGTCAACTTTCTTGGCTGAAAAAATCAGCTATTAAAAACGATATTTTACTTATTTTTTTTATAATATCGTGGTAATTCCGATCAGGGAAATCCTACAGCTCCGGGTATCCCGCAGTCGCAACGACCAGTTCCCGCTCTCTCTCTCTCTCCATGTTGGTTTGCGGAATCACCCCGTAAGTCCCGCCTCTAAATTAATCTGATTGGACAATGAGAAAAACCATTTCTGCCGAAATATAAAACCGTCGGGAAAAAGGCACCTCCCGTTGCAAAACGTCCTGCGTCCTGTGTGATTGTCCAATAAGAACACAGGTAAACAAACCGGAGCTGCATCACTTCTCCTCCAGTCCTCCCTCGCTGTCGCCACCTCCTCCTCCTCCTCCCTCCTCCTCCTCCTCCTCCTCCTCCTCCTCCTCCAGTCACACCTCTCCGGCATGTTTTCCTGGTAATGGGGGGTGATAGTGTTGGTTTATGGTCCTTCCCATGAACTGCTTATGGATGGATGGAGCTTTGCCATGTCCACAGACATTCAGCCCTGTAAATAGACAGGGCTACACTGTCCACGGCTCACTAGGGCTGTGTTAACACCTAAACACATACCCCCACCACCTCCACCACCACCACCATCTCCACCCTATCACCTCCTCCTCCTCCTCCTCCTCCTCCTCCTCCTCCTCCTCCTCCTCCTCCTCCTCCTCCTCCTCCTCCTCCTCCTCCTCCTCCTCCTCCACCACCATCATGTATATTGAAACATTTTCATTGTTTTTCATTAAAACTCAATAAGAATCTGGAGGATTGAATCCTCTCTATGGTTCACATGCATGTAAACACACACGGTAACGGTTTGTGGGCAGCTTTTGTATGAGAGATACAAGATACTAGATGTTTTATTGGCCATTTGCAACAAGTACAATGGAATGCTTACCCAATTCCCTCCCACATTATGACATTTTTTTAAACAACAAACTTTTAAAACAAACATAAAAAGGAACACTAAAGTGACGGAAGATATTTCCATGTTTTGAATTGTGAAAAAAGATTTTAAAAGCATTTAAAGGGCCAGTAGTGCAGCAGCATCGTGAGTACATGAGTGCAGAAAAGTGCAGTAACTGTAATGAGTCCAGAAAGTATGACAGTGTAATGACCATGTTATGATAGTGGCAGCACTCCTAGCAGTTCAGTAGGTCACTGCCTGTGGATAAAAACTGCCCTTGAACCTGGTGGTAGTCCTTGTAAGGAGGCTGTGGAACCGGGGGACCGGACGGTTTGTGGGTAGAAGAGATGGCACCTGGGCAGTGCCCAGGTGTTTCTGTTGGGACTTGAACCGGCGACCTTTCTGGTTCCTAAGCCCCAAGTCCCAACCGACTAAGCTATCCTGCCGCCTCCTGCACATGTAAGTTAAATGTTGTAGGAGGTTGTAAGATGGAGGTCAGAGGGAGGAGGGAGGAGAGCATGTGAGCATAAGCATTGTTCACTTACACACAGGAAGTACTGAGACAGGAAGCAGGAAGCCGTCGCTTAAGCATGGTTAAGAGAAGATACACACCGTGCAGACACGCACACGCACACACACGCACACACATGCACACACACACACACACACACACACACACACACACACACACACACACACACACACACACACACACACACACACACACACACACACACACACACACACACACACACACAGTGCAGAGCATTCAGACACACGGCAATGTTCTGTCTTGTAAATGCGTCCATAATGTGCGCAACTGAGAGAGCAACTCCCCCAAGTTTCCCTCTCTCTCCTATTACTAACAACTGTTATTGGTGTGTGTGTGTGTGTGTGTACGGTGTGTGTGTGTACGGTGTGTGTGTGTACGGTGTGTGTGTGTGTGTGTACGGTGTGTGTGTGTGTGTGTACGGTGTGTGTGTCCTGTGTGTTGTGTGTTGTGTGTGTTTACATGTCATCATATAGGAAAATAAACACTAAATACTAGTACCCTCTATGGCCTAAACAACAACTAGACCAACTATATTATGTATGTATATATATATAAATTATTTTATATATATATATATTTTTTTTTTATATATATATATATATAAAATATAATATACATTACAAATAATTTATTTAGCTCATAACAATACTGATAGTTCAACCAGTTCAAACACACCCTATTCCTTCTACATGTCACACACACACACACACACACACACACACACACACACACACACACACACACACACACACCACACACACACACACACACACACGTGTCATACATCCTTAAGTAATGTGCAGAAACAAAACATCATGTGCACAACACACCGTTTAGTCAATAATAGTTAAAAATAATAATAATCACGTGTTCGGTGATAATAACATCTTCCATCGTCACGACCGGAATTTTGGGCAAAACACATTTGTTGGTGTCACTTTCAAAGTGAGAATACCGTCCGTCTGTGTGTGTGTGTGTGTGTGTGTGTGTGTGTGTGTGTGTGTGTGTGTGTGTGTGTGTGTGTGTGTGTGTGTGTGTGTGTGTGTGTGTGTGTGTGTGTGTGTGTGTGTGTGTGTGTGTGTGTGTGTGTTTACATGTCATCATATAGGAAAATAAACACTGTAGCAGACGAATAATTGAACAATGGTAAACAGAGCAGATGGAACATGCTAGAGCTCCTCCTCGAGTGTGTGGTGGTGGTGTGTGGTGGTGGTGGTGGTGTGTGGTGGTGGTGGTGGTGGTGGTGGTGTGTGGTGGTGGTGGTGGTGGTGGTGTGTGGTGGTGGTGGTGGCTGTGTTAACCTGTGGGTCCTTGATTAACCCAAGGACCCACAGGTCTGCAGCCTTAAACCAGCCACCAACCACACACACACACTCTCCACAACTACATTCTCAACAAAGGTCAAAGGCCACCCTCTTACCCTAAAAGTACAATAAGTTGGCAAACAACAGAACACTATCTAACTAACTAACCAGCAAGCGACAATCGACTTAGTAAGACGCTAGTACGCTAGTAAAGCTAGTCAAAAGTGATAAGAGGACACACTAGGAGGAGGGTTAGGTTAGTTTGATTAGTAGGTTCTGAAAGAGAATATGATATTATATATATATATAATATATATAATATCTATTTGTACTTTTGTTGTATTTTCTTATATATATTTTTTTAAGTGCATGAACATTTCCCCGAAAAAAGCGTGGTTCTCTCTCTCTCTCTCTCTCTCTCTCTCTCTCTCTCTCTCTCTCTCTCTCTCTCTCTCTCTCTCTCTCTCTCTCTCTCTCTCTACATCGTTACAGTTGTATCTGAACGAGTGAATGCCCAGTCATGTCGGGTGGTGTTGTTGAAGGACGGGAGCAGGCGGGATGAGAGATAGCCCGGCCCGATAGGCCGTCTAGTGTTGTTCCAACTGCTGTGTTGAACCACATTTACCCCATTCCCTACAGGTCTATCTTACCCGTGCCTCCATCTTCCCCTGGCCCCCTCCTCTCCATATGTTGAGCATATACGAGGATGCTGTACGTTTATGATTCTACATGGTCGCGCCTCTCTCTCACTCACTCACTCACTCACTCACTCACTCACTCACTCACTCACTCACTCACTCACTCACTCACTCACTCACTCACTCACTCACTCTCTTTCTCAATTCAAAGAGCTTTATTAACATGTGTTATAGGTGTGTTGTTTGCAAACAGAACACAGCAAACACACACACACACACACACACACACACACACACACACACACACACACACACACACACACATGTGTGTCATACATCCTTCAGTACATCTATCCACACAAGTACACCTACGCCTGCAGAAGCATCACAAAAACCAAACATCACGTTCACAACACACGAGCAGCCAGGTGTGTGTGTGTGTGTGTGTGTGTGTGTGTGTGTGTGTGCGTGTGTGTGTGTGTGTGTGTGTGTGTGTGTGTGTGTGTGTGTGTGTGTGTGTGTGTGTGTGTGTGTGTGTGTGTGTGTGTGTGTGTGTGTGTGCGTGTGTGTGTGTGCTAAATGATATGTATCTCTGTGTATCTGACCAGAAATCCTGTCCTCAGTCATGTGTTGACATCTGTATGTTTTGTTTTCTGTTGTTTTCTCTGTCTTCATTGAAGCATGATACCACTATTCTCTACCACTCTCTCTCTCTCTCTCTCTCTCTCTCTCTCTCTCTCTCTCTCTCTCTCTCTCTCTCTCTCTCTCTCTCTCTCTCTCTCTCTCTCTCTCTCTCTCTCTATCTATCTACAATATCTATCTGTCTATATATTTGTATATCTATCTATCTATCTGTCTATATATTTGTATATCTATCTATCTATCTATCTATCTATCTATCTATCTATCTATCTATCTATCTATCTATCTATCTATCTATCTATCTATCTAGCTATCTATCTATCTATCTAGCTATCTCTCTCTCTCTCTCGGTATAAGCTAAATTATCATTTGTGTCTGAGAATAAACACATCTCAAACTCACATCTCCCCAGGGTATGAAACATATCCATATCGACAGTGTGTATGGTTCCCCCCCCCCACCCCGAGATCTCAATCGATACATACAGTATATCGATCTGTTACCGAGCGTGAAATCATCTAGTGTCCCCGTGGACGTCTGACAGGCCCTCGCAGAGACAAAGCATCTTCTCTGATGTGGTCACATCCTGCTGTGTGCACAGCTGTTACCCATCGCATATGTCGGGCCGCGTGCCATAAAGGTAAAGATTTTGGCAGATGTTGATTGGCCCAGGGAGCAGACTTGGGGGGTGTGGGGGGGGGGGATAGATGCTTTCCTTTGTCCTCATTGGCTTTCAGGAAATGCCAGACGACAGATGGCCTTCTGGGACGGACGCCTTGGCGCTTGGATGTTGTCATGCTTCCTGTTGGTGTCTGACTGTAGCTCAGATGTGTTTCTGAGAGTAGACTCTCTGAAGTTAAGTAATGTACTGAATGGAGAAGTGATTTTGAATGGAGAATCGGTTTTGAATCATGAATCTATTTTGAATAGGAATTCGCTTTGAATCGAGAATCGATTTTCTAATCGGAAATCACTTTGAATCGAGAATCAGAAATCGATTTGAATCGACAATCGATTTTGAATGGGAAATCGCTTTGAATCGAGAATCGATTTTGAATCGGAAATTGTGACCCCCAAGAATCTGAATCCAAATCGCATCATAAGATACCGGAAGATTCACACCCCTACTTATGGAAAGACTATGCAGAGTTAATCTTGCGTCATTCTAATCTATGACATGAGCAAAGAGTTCAGTAATGCACATTCATACATAAATACATACATACATAAATGCATACATACATGCATGCATACGCACACACGCACATCATGTGCATGAACACACACACACACGGTGTGTTGTTTTCAAAAAAGATCCCACTCAGATCTAGACATGTGTGTGCGCGTTTAAGAAAGGCCATGTGTTACCATCTGTTGCCAAGCTGTAACTCACATTCTACCATGTTCTCACAATACAATGGGCCATATTCTTTAGGGCTTGTAGCTCACACACCACACACACACACACACACACACACACACACACACACACACTCTCTCCCTCTCTCCCCCTCTCTCTCTCTGGGGCAGTTTAAGGCCCAGTCAGATTAGTGGTGGGTGACCCCTTCCCCACCCCTCAAACCCTTCTTGCCCCTCACCCCTCCAAACCAATCAGAATGCGGCGTTTGGGAAGCAGAAATGTGTGTAATGTGAAACCAGTGGTGTCTTGGCTCAACACACACACAAAAAACCTACAAACAGTAGGAAGCCCTCATGAACCACTCTCTCTCTCTTTTTCTCTCTCCCTCACACACACACACAGACACACACCCACACAGGCTCATACATACACACACTCACACACACACACACACACACACACACACACACACACACACACACACACACACACACACACACACACCTACAGACACACACAACAAGCCATTCAGTCTAGATACACAGCGTCCATCAGCTTGACGCTACAGTTCAGCATTAGCCTTAGCCTCAGCCTTAGCGACGGGGCTTAGAAGCCCCTGGAGGTAGCAGTTAGCTGTTGTTAGCGTGCGTGCTAGATCCCTGGAGGGAGGCGGTCGGTTGAGGGGGTTCTTTGTGGAGCGGTGTGCGGAGCGGTGTGTGGAGGGCCCCGTGGATGATGCAGTGTGTGCTCTGGTTCCTCTCCTCGCCACAGCTCAGCTCCGGGTCGCCCTGCAGCTGCGAGGTCACCGCCGGCGACGGGAAGAAGCAGAAGTCCTCCAAGAACCTGTGAGTACTGATATACACACACGCACGCATGCACACACACACACACACGTGCGCCCACGCACGCACACACGCACACACACTTGTGTTGTGTTGTTATGCACCCTGGTCTATATCCCGTTAAGTCTTTCAACAGATGCTTTTATCCAGACTATTACAGTGCAAAGCACAACTAGATCGCCGACTTGGGTTGGAACACAGAATACCTTCCGGCTAATAGTCAACTCACTCCTCACTGGACTGGACTATCTATCCTCCTACAGTATATGTGACATACATTATAAAGACTGTGTGGGGTTTTTTTGTGCTTGTACTGCAACTGCAAGTGTTTACTTCATTGTTTTTGCTTTGCGTTGCGGTGTGCTGTTTGTGAAGTGTATGCAGGCCCCCCGAAAGCTCAGGTTGGTTTGAAACAGCCGCCAAACAAACAGCTGAACGGAATCGCATACAATAGGGTGGAACTGTTAACAAGGACATGACGACGACACTAGCGTCACACACGTCTGCGGAGGACAGAAAGAGAAACCGGAGAGAGAGGAGAGAGAGGGAGGGAGGGAGAGAGACACACACACACACACATACATATAGAGAGAGGTGAGAAATCAGACAGGCAGACAGAGATAAAGAGAGAGAAGTCGAGAAAGTCAGAGAGAGAGGTAGAGAGAAGAGAGAGAGAGAGAGAGAGAGAGAGAGAGAGAGAGAGAGAGAGAGAGAGAGAGAGAGAGAGAGAGAGAGAGAGAGAGAGGAGAGAGAGAGAGAGAGAGAGAGAGAGAGAGAGAGAGAGAGAGAGAGAGAGAGAGACTGTAGTGATCAGAATTTATATTTTTGAACCATTGTGATCTTGCTTGGATTGTCCTTCTTGTCCACCGGCTTTGCATTCAGCCGGTATCACCCCAGCCCAGCCCAGCTCTCTTCACATGCAAATGTGGATTGATTACCGTGGATTGATTAACGATCATTACCGCCATTACCGATATGAGCCCACCCGCCCCCTCAGCTGACACATCCGCGATGACAATGATGGAGGAGAGTAATGATGAATTGATTTATGATTGATCATGATTTGATTGATGATCATCGGATTGGGGGGTTATAATTGAGACTTGTGTCAGTGAATTGGGATTTGTTGGAGGAAGTAAAACATATATATATATATAATATATATATATATATAATATATATTATAATTGTTGTATGTTGGTTACAACATGAAAGATACAGCAAAGATACAGAAAAAAATAATAATAACACATATACGCAAAGCTTATTCAAAAAATGAATTAACTTAAAAGAGTCTTAAAATTCTAATCCTCAAATCCATCCTGATTCAACATCATGTCGGTCTGCGAAAGTTAAATTTTTGGGCGTGATTTCAGCGTCGCTCTCGTGCGTCTGGCGAGCGAACGAGAGGCTAGCGAAGGTCCGTTGCCATGACACTGAGTTGATTTAACCCCGTCAGTTTGAGCACATGGTCATCATTAGCTGCTAATGTTAGTGCTGTGGTGGCAAATGTGTCTCTCTCTCGGGCTGTAAAGACTAAAGACGTGTGTGTGTGTGTGTGTGTGTGTGTGTGTGTGTGTGTGTGTGTGTGGTGTGTGTGTGTGTGTGTGTGTGGTGTGTGTGTGTGTGTGTGTGTGTGTGTGTGTGTGTGTGTGGTGTGTGTGTGTGTGTGTGTGTGTGAACGCGCATGTGTGTTTGTGTTGCGTCGTGTGTGTGTGACAGAGAGAGAGAGAGAGAGAGAGTTCCTTCAGAGGCGTGTGTTCACACCTCGCTCGCTTTATCAGCTGTCGATGGAGCCTCTTCAGTGGTCCGGGTCGTCAGGTCACACCTCCTCCAGGACAAACACGCTCTCTTCTCCCCTTGGCCCTCTCCTCTCCATTCATGTTCCCTCCCGAGAGAGCTTGTCCTTTTGGAGAGCCTGAGTGTGTGTGTGTGTGTGTGTGTGTGTGTGGGGGGGTGGTGGGCTGTGTGTGTGTGTGTGTGTGTGTGTGTGTGTGTGTGTGTGTGTGTGTGTGTGTGTGTGTGTGTGGGGTGGGGGTGTGTGTGTGTGTGTGTGTGTGTGTGTGTGTGGGGGGCATGTGTGTGTGTGTGTGTGTGTGTGGGGGGGGGGGGGTGTGTGTGTGTGTGTGTGTGTGTGTGTGTGTGTGTGTGTGTGTGTGTGTGTGTGTGTGTGTGTGTGTGTGTGTGTGTGTGTGTGTGTGTGTGTGTGTGTGTGTGTGTGTGTGTGTGTGTGTGTGTGTGTGTGTGAATGAATGAGATGTACGTGCGTTAGCCCGTAGAAGTGGCCTTGTCTGGTCTGGTTTCAGTAACTGAGCTTCCACTGAGCTGGTAGAGGTCCAGTGACGCAGGAAGGACGTGGACCATCATTAAGTGGAAATAATAATATTATGGCATTTCCCTCGCCGGGGAAAAAGGCTTCCTTTACATGGACCTGAATGAACGAATGAATGACCATGAGTCGGGATACAGCCATCTGGACACATCTGGAGGTATCATCATCATTATGATTGAATTGCTAATACAATATATATGTATATATATATACATATATATTGATGGATTGATAGACGACGGATTGGTGGCTGAGAGAGTCCACGGTCTGTGATATTGATGGAGAAAATTGCATTCTGGGTAATGTTATACCCTGGCATTGTGTTACGGAGAGAATCAGTCCAGAGAGCAGATGGTCTCCAAAGCAAAGCTTTCAGGTTGTAACAACGATATCCCCCCCCGAAGATCGATTACCTTTTTACGTGCGTTCATGTTTTTTTCGCTGGTTTCGTGTTGGGGTTGGGGGGGGGGGGGGGGGGGGGGGTTATGTTCTAAATCTAAATCTACATCTGGAAGATTTTTGAATCCTCTTTATTGGTCACATACATTCACACACACACACACACACACACACACACACCACACACACACACACACACACACACACACACCACACACACACACACACACACACACACACACACACACAGTGACATTAGTTCATCTGCATCTAACCCATCCTAGTATGAGGAGCAGTGGGTATCAGCTGTTGTATACACAGCTGCCCCCCGGGGGGCAGTGTAGTAGGGGCTCTGGTGCCTTGCTCAAGGTGCACCTCGGGAGGCGAACTGGCGCCTTTTTCCGACGACAAAGCTTTCTTTTTTCCGTGTGGATTTCGTGTGGGTTTTGTTAAAAGCAGGAGTTTCCGTGACTTCTACATCTACAACGTCTTTTTGTCAAGCTGTGTACACAACAAACAATCAATATTCTACCCAGAGGCACGGAATGGACTGTGTTTTTTGGTGCAGGTACAGGATAGTTCAGTTTGTTGGGACTTGGGGCTTGGGGGGAACCGGAAAGTTGCTCGGTTCAAGTCCATGAAACAGGGGCACTGCCGAGGTGCACCTTGAGCAAGGCGCCAGACCCCTTACACACTGCTCCCCAGGTGTTGTATATACAACAGCTGCCCCACTGCTCCCCCTAATACTAGGATGGGTTAAATACAGAGAAAAGCATTTCCCTGTGTGTGTGTGTGTGTGCGTGCGTGCGTGCGTGCGTGCGTGCGTGCGTGCGTGCGTGCGTGCGTGCGTGCGTCGTGCGTGTTCACATGTTTGTAACCAATAAAGAGGATTCAATCCTACGGAATTGAGTGGGTTTGAGATATTCTGGAGCTTGACGACGCTGTGCCGAATCTCCCCGACCACACACATCGAATGAACAGATGACAGCGGCCGTTTACATTCTTTGTGAGGAACATTAATCCAATCCGTCTACGTTTAAATGATCGCACCCCGTCGTCATCGTCGTCATCTGTCACTCAAACCGTTAACCTTTCAGAGAGATACACGCCCCACCCCCACACAGCCAACAACACTGTACTGTTCTGCACTGTATTCATGATGCTGCTGCACTACTGGCACTTTAAAATGCTTTTTAATGTTTTTTGGCACAATTCAACACGTCATCCGTATGCAACGCGTACCCATTCCCTCCCGCAGTATGAATTACCTACAGTTTAACACTATATACTATACTGTACTGTACTTATACTATACAACACTATGCTATAACAATACTGTACACAATATAAAGAACAATAAAGTGACTGATGTATAGGCTGTATATATATATGTATATATACATGTATATACATATATGTTGAATTGTGCAAAAATCTTTAAAAGCATTTTAAGGTGCCAGTACCGTAGAAGTCGTAGTAGTGCAGCAGCATCATGAATACAGTGCAGTAACTGTAGTCAGCCCAGAATGTCCAGCAAAAGTATGATAGTGTAATGTTATATGGATGACAATGTTATGATAGTGGCAGCACTCCTAGCAGTTTAGTAGGCCACTGCCTGTGGATAAAAACTATCCTTAAACCTGGTAGTCCTTGTACGGATGCTGCGGAACTGTCGACCGGACGGAAAGGGGGAGAAGAGATGGTGCCCAGGGTGGTTGCGGTCCTTTGTGATGGAGATTGCCTTATTCCGACATGTTGTTGTGTGTGTGTGTTATTGGAACACACATGCAGACACAGTGTCTTCAAGGCTCAATGAGTAACAAATATTGGATCGTACACATCTTTTTTATAAAGATATAGCATCATCCATTCATCACAGCCGAGGTGTCGATATGGATCCACAGGACCTTGGCTCGGGCCCCTGGTTAAGGTCTCTTAAGGTCGCGGCTCCCGGACGACCTCTTTAAATGTTTTGGTTGGGTTGTACTGGCCTTGACAAGCCGTGACACGCGCTGGCGCATTGCTAGCGGCTCCTCGACTAGCGGCTCCTAGACTAGCAGCTGCTCCGGGACTAGCGGCTCCTAGACTAGCGGCTGCTAAACTGGCGGGAGAGCTAGCAGGAACAGCAGCGATTATTTGTCCCATGGATAGCTGCTGTGAAATATCTGTCATACTGTTAAATACAAACTGTCCCACCTATGTTGACCGAATGACATCGAATCAACATCGAAGAAAAAGATCGAATTTTATAGAAACGCACTCAGATTTGCCTATGAACCTAATCTATAGCAATTCCTTCTAAACTCGGGTTTAGATGCAAACTTCTTTTCGCTGTACTATACTTGTACTGTGATGCAATGACAATGACCGCAGCATTCTCACTAGCTGGTCAAATTCTTCGTTTTGGGGGGGGGGGGAATGTCCGGGGAATGTCAATAACATTCCCCGGAGATCCGAGATAAGATTAGCTTCTAAAGTAGCTGTGTGCATACGAACGCTTACAGACCCCATGTGTCCCATCTGTGTGAATGCTAAAGTGGGCGTTGACTTGTTGATTGGGTGTTAGATGACACTCTTAACGGTGATGATGGTGTGTGTGCGTGTGTTCATGAGCTGTGTGTGTGTGTGTGTGTGTGTGTGTGTGTGTGTGTGTGTGTGTGTGGTGTGTGTGTGTGTGTGTGTGTGTGTGTGTGTGTGTGTGTGTGTGTGTGTGTGTGTGTGTGTGTGTGTGTGTGTGTGGTCGCCTCAGGGGTGACTGCGGCTGACTAATAACAGTTTGGTTGATCCGGAACTTCCTGTCCATGAACGCCACCCAATGATGTTGCCTGATATTCACCACCACCACATCCTCCTCTTCTTCTACCGTTCCGTTATGACCTCTGTCCTCCCCCCGTCTACCCCCCACCCTCTACTTGTGTGGTAGTATTACTTCTTTGCTTACTTTCTTCTTCCCCTCTCTCTCTCTCTCTCTCTCTCTCTCTCTCTCTCCTCTCTCTCTCTCTCTCTCTCTCTCTCTCTCTCTCTCTCTCTCTCTCTCTCTCTCTCTCTCTCACACTTCCCCCCCTCCCCTCATTTTGCCTGTATGTAGAACAGCTGTTTTCCACAGATGGGGGAGGGGAGGGGTGGGGGGTACCAGGTTACCCTCCCCTCCCTCCCTCCCTCCCTCCCTCCCTCCCTCCCTCCCTCCCCCTCCCCGAGACCCCAAGCCATTCCCTCTCGTTCATCATCATTGTTGTGACTCAGCCCAGGTGTTTCTGAACCACTCCCCCCACTCTCACACACACACACACACACACACACACACCACACACACACACACCACACACACCACACACACACACCACACACACTCCACCCTCTTCTTCTCTCTTCCATTTCACCACGTCGCCGGCGGTCCCTTGTCTTGAAGGGGGTGGGGGGGGGGGGGGGGGAGGGTCATACAGTCAACCCCCCTCCCCCCCCTTCCTCCAATACCCCTTCATTATCATGACCTGACCTTGTTTTGCAGTGCATCCCCCCCGGGCTCTTCCTCCTAGTCTCACTCCTCGTCATCACTGGGGGTGTTCTGTGTAAAGCCTGATGGGAAAAGACACTCGATGGTACCCATAAACACAAGAGAGAGAGAGAGAGAGAGAGAGAGAGGGAGTGTAGGAGACAGGGTGAAGGTATTGACGGGCCGCAAGTTTTAACACAGAACTGGACTCATAGACGAAGGAGGAAAATAATAAATTAATAATAATAATAATAATAATAATAATAATAATAATATTATAATATATAATAATACCCTAACCCTGTCATACAACAAACTTAAACTTGCTAGCTGCACTGTACTGCACTGTATTCATGATGCTGCTGCACTACTGGCACTTTAACATGCTTTTTAGATGCTTTTTGCACAATTCAACACACGTACGTATCATCCATCAGTCACTTCATTGTTATTTTTAGTGTTCTTTTTATTGTGTACAGTCTTGTTATAGTATAGTGTTGTATAGTATAAGTTTAGTACCATAGTATATAGTATATAGTGTTAAATTGTAGGACATTCATCCAATGGGACATTCACACAATGGGGAGTGGGCCTTCCATTGTGCTTCATCGCACATGAACACAAAAAAACCTCTTGAATCTT
>CM051006.1:7251914-7255882 GCA_027704905.1 Muraenolepis orangiensis
CACACACACATTATGTACAGCGATTTGGGTGACTTGAAAAATGCTGTATAAATGCAATTATTATTATTATTATTATTATTATTATTATTATTATTATTAGGATAATACGACAAGTGTCTGCTTCGCTGTTCAGACGTTCTGCTCTGCCTGTCTGCCATCCCTAACCCCACCCCCACCCCCACCACCCCACCACCACCACCACCACCTCCACCACCACCACCACCATCCCCATCCCCACCACCACCCCCACCTCCACCACCCCCACCACCAGCATCACCACCACCAGCACCACCACCACCACCCCCACCACCTCTACCACCTCTACCAGCACCAGCACCACCACCCCCACCACCTCTACCCCCTACCACCACCACCACCACCAGCACCACCCCCACCAGCACCACCACCACCACCTCCATCACCACCTCCATCACCAGCACCCCCACCCCACCACCACCTCCATCACCACCTCCACCACCACCCCCACCACCCACCACCACCACCTCCATCACCAGCACCACCAGCACCCCCACCAGCACCCCCACCCCCACCACCACCACCACCCAATCACCCCCAGCACCACCACCACAACCCAATCACCCCCAGCACCACCTCCACTACCACCACCTCCATCACCACCACCACCTCCACCACCCACACCACCACCTCCTCCACCACCACCACCACCACCACCACCACCACCACCCCCCCCTCCTGTGTGTTCCTGCTGCCTTTCCCTCAGAGCATGGCCCAGTTTACCGGCACCAGGAATAGCCCGTAGGGTGGGGGGGGTGGTAGGGGTGGAGGGGGTGGGGGGGGGGCTAGTGTGTCTATTAGTGAGTCTAATATAAGCCAAGTAGAGAGGGAATAAGGAGGTGGGAACCTACGGATAATTAGAATTGCGACGCCCAAATACCCTTTGCACTTCATTCATCACAGACACACACACACACACACGTCGCATACATATGGAGAGAGAGCATCGCTATATATATATATATATATATATATATATATATATATATATATATATATATATATATATATATGTGCTCTGGAGAAGCGTTTTCATCCTCCGGAAGTACACAGACTTGTTTTTCTTCACAGAGAATTTGATAACTTTCTACATTTTTGGTCCAAAACATTTTAATTTAACCAAAGTGAGAGACCTAAAAAAAACAGCATTTTCTGCTGAAAAAGGTGAATCCATCTCATGGTGTGTGTTGTGTGTGGGTGTGTGTGTGTGTGTTTCATAGGGAGTGTGGGCTCATGTAACATGAGAGAGCATGCACTGTAGGTTCATGGCCATGTCAACAGTGCGAGGACACACACACACACACACCACACACACAACACACACACACACACACACACACACACACACACACACACATGGCACATGTAGTGGACATGGAGTGTCCTTTAGCGATAACATAAGATGGACAGCTCTCTCTCTCTCTTAAGTGGCCTTCCTACAGCCCCATGTCACCCCACTTCCTTCCTCACACACACACGCACACACACACACACACACACACACACACACACACACGCACCACATACACATGCATACGCACACACACACACGCACGCACACACACATACACATGCATACGCACACACACACACGCACGCGCACACACATACACATGCATACGCACACACACACATACACATGCATACGCACACACACACACACGCACACACATACACACACAAACAAGGCGTCTAACCTAATAGCGGTGGAGGCATTGTGATTCTTGATTGTAAGTGTAGTAGTTTGTCATGGTGTATTCAAAAGGTCTTTTCTCATCTTCAGTCCAGTCGGGCTTCTATATAAACTATCTAAATCTAAATCTAAATCTGAAGGATTTAGAATCCTCTTTATTGGGTGACACACACACACACACACACACACGCACACACACACACACACACACAGTGAAATTGTGTTCCTCTGCATTTAAGCTATTGTATATGTATATTGTATATATAGATGTACAGTATATATATATATATATATATATATATACAGTATAGAGGCTGAAGACGGACAGGGGGGGAGAAGGTGATTTCCGTGCCTAAAAAGAGCTTTCCCAGAAGCAACCTACTCTTTTTTTTTCATCCGTGTGTTTTTTAGTGTTGTTTGTCAGGCGACAAACAACACTAAATGCGTCAAACTATTTAAAGAACGCCAAGGCTAGCTAGAACGTTGTGTGTGTGTGTGTGTGTGTGTGTGTGTGCGTGCGTGTGTGTGACTGACCGGCCGACACACACACACACACACACCACACACACACACACACACACACACACACACACCACACACACCACACACACACACACACACACACACACACACACACACACACACACAGCCCTCCTATAATAGCTGGCGGATATTGAGGAGTGTAAGGTTTAGGGACCTTTGGTCTAAGGTCCAGAATGACCTTCCCAGGTTCGCCACTGGGGGCAGCGGGGAGTCAATGGCGGTTCCTCTTCTTTTGGCCTGGCTGGCAAGTGGTCCAGTTTGCAACACATGGCGTGCATGGGCCTGCACACACCTGTACACCCCGTTTTATTAACCATAATAATTATAATAACAATAACAATAATAATAATGGATCATGTGTTCTTTGTCATGAGACGTGATCAATCCAATTCATGTTTATTTCATTGTATCGCAAGGACACCTTACGACAAAGCGTGTGTCTTTGTGTGTGTGTGTGTGTATGTCTTTGTGTGTGTGTGTGTGTGTGTGTCTTTGTGCATGTGTGCGTGTGTGTGTCTATTTGTGCATGTGTGCGTGTGTGTCTATTTGTGCCCGTGTCCCACCTGGTTTGTACCAGCCTCCACAGTGTTGCTATAATAAGTGTCATATAATTGGAAAATCTCTCCTTACCTTCATTTGGGCATCTACTCCTCCTCCTCTGTGTGTGTGTGTGTGTGTGTGTGTGTGTGTGTGTGTGTGTGTGTGTGTGTGTGTGTGTGTGTGTGTGTGTGTGTGTGTGTGTGTGTGTGTGTGTGTGTGTGTGTGTGTGTGTGTGTGTGTGTGTGAGATGAGGTGGTGCTGGTGGTGGGTGGTGGGTGGAGGTGGAGGTGGAGTCAGCCGCCGTGGCTATTAGCGGGGCATAGCCAATAGGTTGAAAGAGAAGAGGAGGGAGGGAGGGAGGGAGGGAGGGAGGGAGGGAGAGAGAGGGAGGGAGGGAGAGATGAAGGGAGGGAGGGAAGGAAGGAAGGAAAGGAAAGGAGGTCCGGGAAATCAGGGAGCGGGGGGGAAAAGTCTCTCCTCTCTCTCTCTCTCTCTCTCTCTCTCTCTCTCTCCTCTCCTCTCTCTCTCTCTCTCCTCTCTCTCTCTCTCTCTCCTCTCGTCTCTCTCTCTCTCTCTCCTCTCTCTCTCTTCTCTCTCTCTCTCTCTCTCCGGGTCAGGAGGAAGCCAAGGACAGAACCCAGGGGGACTCTGGGAAGTGGAGAGTGGCGTTGCTTCAAACCGGTGGGCCCTGCATGAGACAGAGGAGACAGTGTGTGTGTGTGTGTGTGTGTGTGTGTGTGTGTGTGTGTGTGTGTGTGTGTGTTGGTTTGGGGGAGGGTTGACATTTAGGGGGTCACGGTGGTACCCCCACGGGTCATAGATGAGGAGGAGAGCAGAGGAGGCGAGATTAATCTCTCTCTCTCTCTCTCTCTCTCTCTCTCTCTCTCTCTCTCTCGTCTCTCTCTCTCTCTCGCCTCTCTCTCTCCTCTCTCTCTCTCCTCTCTCTCTCTCTCTCTCTCTCCTGCTCCCGCCTTCCCTCAGATGGTCCCTTAGTGCCAGGTCCCTGAGGGAGTGGAGCAGAGAGAGAGAGAGAGAGAGAGAGAGAGAAGAGAGAGAGAGAGAGGAGAGAGAAGAGAGAGAGAGAGAGAGAGAGAAGAGAGAGAGAGAGAGAGAGAGAGAGAGAAGATAGAGAGAGAGGGAAGTAGAAGCGGGAGTG
>CM051006.1:7266882-7269382 GCA_027704905.1 Muraenolepis orangiensis
GCAGCCCTTGCAGCACTGATGTCACAGAGCACACAGTGGTGTGATTATGGGTTCCAGGCCCGGCGATGGAATGACTGGGTCGGAAAGAGGAAGAGAGAGAGAGAGAGACAGAGACAGAGGGAGGGAGGGAGAGAGAGAGAGAGGGAGAGGATGTCACTGCGGAGCCTATATTTAGGCTAGGCTGGCTGCAGGATGTCAAATAGGCACTTCACTGTAGACCATGGAAAGTAATGAAAGCGATGATATCAAACAGACAAGTGAAGGGGAGGAGGCAGAGGGTGGTGGGGTAGTTCTCGTGGTGGTGTTGGACTCCCAGACAACAACAAAAAAAAAGGTTCCGGGTTTGAAACCCAACGATGGTGTCCCTTGAGCAAGGTTAGACCCGAAAGCCCGGGGCCTCACTCATTCTTAAGACGTATCCGAGGCCGAGATTCACTCGTAGATTCACTTTGGACTAAAACCGAAAAACAAACCCATATATATTCCTATATAAGTTCATATTTAGAAGTGAGGCTTTATTTTTAGATTTTGGGAGATCCTTCCAATATAAAATCTCAATAGCACATTTATTTAAAAAAAACGTTTTAATAAACTTTAGAACTTATGAATATATCAACTGACCAAATATGCGTACCGATCACATGCATAATAGATATTAACGCTGTCTCTCTCTCTCTCTCTCTCTCTCTCTCTCTCTCTCTCTCTCTCTCTCTCTCTCTCTCTCTCTCTCTCTCTCTCCGTCCCCTCTCCCCAGGTGAACCTGGACTCGTACACCCGGGAGCATACCAAGGACAACCTCCAGGGGGCGGCACGCTCCTGCTTCGACCTGGCCCAGCGGCGGATATACGGCCTCATGGAGAAGGACTCATACCCGCGCTTCCTGCGCTCTGAGCTCTACCTGGACTTGGTCAACCAGAAGAAATCCAGCGGCACCTCCACCTCCTCCTCGACGTCGTAGGAGGGGGTGGGGGAGGAGGGGAGAGAGAGAGAGATGGTGATGGTGATGGAGACCGCAAAGGCATGGGAGGTGGAGGAGGAGCCAAGGACGATTCGATGCGAGAGGGGTGGATGGGAGGCAGATACTCGGAGAGACACCGAGAGAAAGAGAGAGAGGAAGAAACATACAAACACACACGTTGGGGTGGGGTTTCTGTTTACGTCTCTTTATTTGCCTTGTGTTATTATTATTTTTTATATTTTTTTTTGGGGGGGGGGGGGGGGGGGGGGGCGTCGGCTTCACCACCCACACCCACCCCCCCCCCCCCCCCCCTGGCCACTATGATTTTATGTTGGATTTTGCATTTGGGGTTACGGTGGAGACGGAGAGAGAGATTGGACACGACAAAGCTATGGCACTGTAAAGCAACGATGTTTACTCAAATGTGAGGCCCCAACCACGGGTGGACGGACGGACGGATGAATGGACCCGTTGCTCCGACGACGGATGCTGCGGACGGACGGACGGATCGTTACGACGGAAGAAAAAAACTCAAAATGATTGGCCCGAAACAGGAGCTGGATTCTTCTCTGATCGCTGTACTGTTTGTGTTGTGGTTTTTCGCAGTTTACTTTTCCCGAATATTGTGTTTTTTAGTTTTTTTGTATTTAAGTTCTGGTTCCAGTTTAGATAAAAACCAGGAGGAGGAGGAGAAAGAGGAAAGAGGAGGAGGAGGAGGAGGAGGAGGAGGAGGAGGTGGTGCCGATAAGATAAGACAGTCCGGTACTGTTTTGGTTCGATTTCCCCTCTCTCTCCCTCCCACCCTCCCACCCTCCCTCCCTCCCTCCTGTTATTTAGTTTTTCCCCCCAATTCTCCGCTACCTCCTCCTTCGGTAGCTATTGTGAAAGCTGTTATTTTTTTTTTTTCTTTTATTTTTGGTACGATATGTTTTTCTCTTCCTTTTTTTTTTTCAAGTGTCAAAGCTGTGGATGGAGGGGGGGGGGGGGGGGAAACGGTTTGTTCTCAAGAGTTCTCAGAGGGACGATAAACTCGGATTGTGTCCGATCTTTGCTCGGCATGCTGTAATTCCGCAGTACGCGCAAACAAAAAAATGTAAGTGAAGTTCATGTGAAACGAAGGGGTCCCCGGCTTCGTTTAGAATTCGTCGCAAGCGACGACGAGTCAGAAAAACCCCCCCCCACAAGCGTAGCCTGACGTCAAACCGCAGGCGTGTGTGTCCGAAAAACAACCAAAAAACTTCGGAGACTGTCGGAAACCGACGAGACACGACAAGCGAACGAACGGAAGCTAGCTAAGCTTTGCTAAAATATTTCGCACAAGCCAACAAACAAAAAAAACACACCACACAACACGACACAAGCCGTTTGTTTTTACACTGTAGCTCATCCACGACTCTAGGAGGAAGGCATTCTCAGGACATTTTAGCAACTCGACGTTTTAATGTTCACCGCTCTCGTGTTTTTAAACTTCAAAAACGTTGTTTTTCCCCCCTCGGCTGTCTCTTTCCCGCCAATCTTTGTTTCTTATCTCACACAGCGTTT
>CM051006.1:7276882-7286882 GCA_027704905.1 Muraenolepis orangiensis
TTTACTTTTTACCGTCACTTGTAAAAATTCTGTAACTTTGTGCACATGTACATTTTGTACTGTACCTTACACCAAAAACCCGGGGACTTGGCTTGGGAACCAGAAGGTTGCCAGTTCAACTCCTCAAAAACACTGTGCAGGGCACTGCCGAGGTGCCCTTGAGCAAGGCATCAGACGCCTACACTGCTCCCTGGGCAGCTGTATATATACAATAGCTGCCTACTGCTCCTTATACGACCATGGGTTAAATGCAGAGAAACACATTTTGTCACGCAGAGAGGGAGTGGGTTGGACCCCGAACGCAGACCAAGTGGAGAGTGATACGAACGGCTTTATTTCCAAATAAACAAGCACACACAAAACACAAGGGTGCATGGGGAGGACTACGTGAACGCAGAGTAAGTAACGACCTCACGCTGGGGTAAAGGAAAGGCAACGTATATATAGGTGAGGTGATCAACAAATGACACGGGGGGAAATTGAGTCCAGGTGTGTGTGTGTGTGTGTGTGGCCAGCGCACGTGGCTAGACCACGCCCCCTGCCAACCAACGTAATTGTTGACAGGAGTGTGTGCGCCACCAGCGCACGTGGCTAGGCCACGCCCCCTGCCAACCACCGTAACCGTGACAGTACCCCCCCCTCAACGGGCGCCTCCTGGCGTCCAACCCGGCTTGAAGGGGTGTTCCCGGTGGCAGTTGAGGGAAAAGAACAGATCCCGACTGTAGCGGCGCGGGGGCCAACCCCGCCCCTCTGGACCGTCTGCGTCCCAGTCGATGATCCGGGGGGGTGGAGGAGATTTGGTGGGCGGGTGGGGCCCGGGAAGAGAGCCACCCCTTCTGCCCAGGTCGGTGGGAGTCCTCTCTGGAGGTCTCCTCCGGATCCTCCTCCAGGGGTCTCCTCTAAGGGTCCCCTTCGGGACCTCCTCTGGAGTCTCCTCAGGGGTCTGCTCTGAACCCCCTCTGTAGTCGACAGCCGGGGACCGCGCGACGTCAGCAGACGGAGGCTGCGTGACATCGTCGGGCGGGTACGGCGTAGCGTCCGCAGACGGGGGCTGCGTGACGTCGTCAAGCGGCCCCCGTCTGCTGACGCCGCGCCGTATCCGCCCGACGACGTCACGCAGCCCCCGTCTGCTGACGCCGCGCTGGATCCGCCTGACGACGTCACGCAGCCCCCGTCTGCTGACGCCGCGCCGTTCCCGCCTGACGACGTCACGCAGCCCCCGTCTGCTGACGCCGCGCCGGATCCGCCCGACGACGTCACGCAGCCCCCGTCTGCTGACGCCGCGCCGTACCCGCCCGACGACGTCACGCAGCCCCCGTCTGCTGTCACCGCGCCGTACCCGCCCGACGACGTCACGCAACCCCCGTCTGCTGACGCCGCGCGGGTGCGGAGCGACGTCCTCCGGCGGGTGCGGAGCGACGTCCTCAAGCGGGTGCGGAGCGACGACGTCCTCAAGCGGGTGCGGAGCGACGTCGTCAGCCGGGTGCGGAGCGGCGTCGTCAGCCGGGTGCGGAGCGGCGTCGTCAGCCGGGTGCGGAGCGGCGCCGTCAGCCGGGTGCGGAGCGGCGCCGTCAGCCGGCTGCGGAGCGGCGCCGTCAGCCGGGTGCGGAGCGGCGTCGTCAGCCGGGTGCGGAGCGGCGTCGTCAGCCGGGTGCGGAGCGGCGTCGTCAGCCGGGTGCGGAGCGGCGTCGTCAGCCGGGTGCGGAGCGACGTCGTCAGCCGGGTGCGGAGCGACGTCGTCAGCCGGGTGCGGAGCGACGTCGCAGCCGGGTGCGGAGCGGCGCCGTCAGCCGGGTGCGGAGCGATCAGACGGGGGAGAAGCGTGACGTCAGAGGTCCTTCCGATGAGGGAAGCAATGAAGGCTGCCATGTTCCCGCACTGGTCCAACGTCGTCTGTATTTTCCGACCCGCCTGTCGATCAGGGACTCAACAACGAGCTGACACTGGTCACGGACAGCGGGGCCCATGTTGGCCAACCGGGCCTCCCACGCTTCCTCCTGCTCCCGCAGCGCCTGGATCTGTGCTCTGAACCCGACCATCTGAGCATCGAGCCCGCGCTTCGCACGCTCGAGAAGGCCGGGGTCCAGGCAAGCATCCCGGTCGTCCCGCATCACCCGGCATATTTGGCGCCACTCGTCGAGGTCGCCGGGGTCCATAGTGGTGAGGTCGTTCTGTCACGCAGAGAGGGAGTGGGTTGGACCCCGAACGCAGACGCGAAGTGGAGAGTGATACGAACGGCTTTATTTCCAAATAAACAAGCACACACAAAACACAAGGGTGCATGGGGAGGACTACGTGAACGCAGAGTAAGTAACGACCTCACGCTGGGGTAAAGGAAAGGCAACGTATATATAGGTGAGGTGATCAACAAATGACACGGGGGGAAATTGAGTCCAGGTGTGTGTGTGTGTGTGTGTGGCCAGCGCACGTGGCTAGACCACGCCCCCTGCCAACCAACGTAATTGTTGACAGGAGTGTGTGCGCCACCAGCGCACGTGGCTAGGCCACGCCCCCTGCCAACCACCGTAACCGTGACAGTACCCCCCCCTCAACGGGCGCCTCCTGGCGTCCAACCCGGCTTGAAGGGGTGTTCCCGGTGGCAGTTGAGGGAAAAGAACAGATCCCGACTGTAGCGGCGCGGGGGCCAACCCCGCCCCTCTGGACCGTCTGCGTCCCAGTCGATGATCCGGGGGGGTGGAGGAGATTTGGTGGGCGGGTGGGGCCCGGGAAGAGAGCCACCCCTTCTGCCCAGGTCGGTGGGAGTCCTCTCTGGAGGTCTCCTCCGGATCCTCCTCCAGGGGTCTCCTCTAAGGGTCCCCTTCGGGACCTCCTCTGGAGTCTCCTCAGGGGTCTGCTCTGAACCCCCTCTGTAGTCGACAGCCGGGGACCGCGTGATGTCAGCAGACGGAGGCTGCGTGACATCGTCGGGCGGGTACGGCGTAGCGTCCGCAGACGGGGGCTGCGTGACGTCGTCAGGCGGGTACGGCGCGGCGTCAGCAGACGGGGGTTGCGTGACGTCGTCAGGCGGGTACGGCGCGGCGACAGCAGACGGGGGCTGCGTGACGTCGTCGGGCGGATCCGGCGCGGCGTCAGCAGACGGGGGCTGCGTGACGTCGTCAGGCGGGTACGGCGCGGCGTCAGCAGACGGGGGCCGCTTGACGTCATCAGGCGGGTACGGCGCGGCGACAGCAGACGGGGGCCGCTTGACGTCCTCAGACGGGTGCGGAGCGACGTCCTCAGTCGGGTGCGGAGCGACGTCCTCAGGCGGATGCGGAGCGACGTCCTCCGGCGAATGCGGAGCGACGTCCTCAGGCGGGTGCGGAGCGACGTCCTCAGGCGGGTGCGGAGCGACGTCCTCAGTCGGGTGCGGAGCGACGTCCTCAGCTGGGTGCGGAGCGACGTCCTCAGCTGGGTGCGGAGCGGCGCCGTCAGCCGGGCGCGGAGCGGCGCCGTCAGCCGGGCGCGGAGCGGCGCCGTCAGCCGGGCGCGGAGCGGCGCCGTCAGCCGGGCGCGGAGCGGCGCCGTCAGCCGGGTGCGGAGCGGCGCCGTCAGCCGGGTGCGGAGCGGCGTCGTCAGCCGGGTGCGGAGCGGCGTCGTCAGCCGGGTGCGGAGCGGCGTCGTCAGCCGGGTGCGGAGCGGCGCCGTCAGCCGGCTGCGGAGCGACGTCGTCAGCCGGGTGCGGAGCGGCGCCGTCAGCCGGGTGCGGAGCGACGTCGTCAGCCGGGTGCGGAGCGGCGCCGTCAGCCGGGTGCGGAGCGATCAGACGGGGGAGAAGCGTGACGTCAGAGGTCCTTCCGATGAGGGAAGCAATGAAGGCTGCCATGTTCCCGCACTGGTCCAACGTCGTCTGTATTTTCCGACCCGCCTGTCGATCAGGGACTCAACAACGAGCTGACACTGGTCACGGACAGCGGGGCCCATGTTGGCCAACCGGGCCTCCCACGCTTCCTCCTGCTCCCGCAGCGCCTGGATCTGTGCTCTGAACCCGACCATCTGAGCATCGAGCCCGCGCTTCGCACGCTCGAGAAGGCCGGGGTCCAGGCAAGCATCCCGGTCGTCCCGCATCACCCGGCATATTTGGCGCCACTCGTCGAGGTCGCCGGGGTCCATAGTGGTGAGGTCGTTCTGTCACGCAGAGAGGGAGTGGGTTGGACCCCGAACGCAGACAAGTGGAGAGTGATACGAACGGCTTTATTTCCAAATAAACAAGCACACACAAAACACAAGGGTGCATGGGGAGGACTACGTGAACGCAGAGTAAGTAACGACCTCACGCTGGGGTAAAGGAAAGGCAACGTATATATAGGTGAGGTGATCAACAAATGACACGGGGGGAAATTGAGTCCAGGTGTGTGTGTGTGTGTGTGTGTGGCCAGCGCACGTGGCTAGACCACGCCCCCTGCCAACCAACGTAATTGTTGACAGGAGTGTGTGCGCCACCAGCGCACGTGGCTAGGCCACGCCCCCTGCCAACCACCGTAACCGTGACACATTTCACTGTGTGAGTGTGTGTGTGTGTACTGTGTAATGTATGTGACCAATAAAGATGATTAAAAAAAGAAAATCTGAAATCTGGAGAAAGTTAGCCAAGGGTAGGGGTTACATTCCCAACATGTCAACCCATTATCCAGGAAGAGATGAGATGAGATATAAGATCTAATACATTTGGGATATGATATGATATATGTTGGTGTATGACGAGACAGACAGAGGATGTCTGTAAGGCACCAGAGAATCCACCACAATTTACTCTTCACTTCCACTTGTGCACTTGTGGCGTGTGTGTGTGTGTGTGTGTGTGTGTGTGTGTGTGTGTGTGTGTGTGTGTGTGTGTGTGTGTGTGTGTGTGTGTGTGTGTGTGTGTGTGTGTGTATGTGTGTGTGTGTGTGTGTGTGTGTGTGTGTGTGTTTCTGTTCAGTTCCGCAGGCAACGGCTGCTTCCTTTCAGTCACGGGGTGTCTGAATCCATCCACTATAGAGCATTGTACCAAAATATGTTTGTGGAGTGTGTGTGTGTGGTTAGAGGTGTCTGGTTGAAGCAGCCTCTCCTGGCCCCCATTCAGACTGATTAGAGTCTGGTTGAAGCAGCCTCACCTGGCCCCCAGACAGACTGATTAGAGTCTAGTTGAAGCAGCCTCACCTGGCCCAGTCAGACTGATTAGAGTCTATGGCTGGTGAGGCTGCACACCTGTGGGTCCTTGGTAATCGAGGCCCACAGGGTTGAACCAGCCTCCACCACACACACACACACACCTAGGAGGAGAAGTATCTGTTTGCTATTAACGACCAAACTCATAAACTGGTTTACTCATCACCGGGGATCCCTCGTCACCGGGATTCTTAAGAAGCCATTATAATGGTGTGTAACAGCGTCATTTATAAGAACCTCTCAAGGTGATGTGTGATGAGTTGTTGTGAAATCTTGATCTTGGAATCGTGATATATCTTTTCTGTGACGATGGTAGTGACTGTAAGATCAACAATAAAGGGGATTTAATTTCATCCTCATTCATGTGAACGTGCTTCACGTGCACACATTCTGTACTTGAGTAGAAGTACAGATACTCGTGTGTAAGAGAGTAGAAGTACTGGTTCCAAATGTTTACTCAAGTTAAAAAGTACAAACATTTGTGGTGTGTAATGTAACGAGTAAAAATAAAAGGTTGTCAGAAAAAAAATAAACACTTAATAATAATAATAATAAAGGACAGATACCTGGAAGAAGAACATCGACTTAAGTACAGCAACCATGTATGTGTACTTGGTTACTTCTTCACCTCTGCTTAAAACAAATATTATTCACATATGAATATTTGGCACCGTGGGGTTAAAAACATACGATGACCATATCTCCTCACCACCTATCTTAAAGCTGCTTCAGCCTACTGCCTAGTCCTCTCTCTATGGAAAGCCCCAGTCAGCTCCCATCGACCAGACAGACCCCCCCCCCCCCCCCCACCCCCCCACACGCAAGCCGCGATGGTCAGGACCGGGAGACCGGAGGGGGAGAGGGGGAGGGGGGAGGGTAACATCCTGCCACAGGCCTAAACAAGGCCTGTGGCAGGATGTTACCCTCCCTCCTCTCTCTCTCTCTCTCTCTCTCTCTCTCTCTCTCTCTCTCTCTCTCTCTCTCTCTCTCTCTCTCTCTCTCTCTCTCTCTCTCTCTCTGTCATTCTCGCCCACTCGCTCACTCAGCAGACTTTGTAGAGACTTTTGCAAACGCGCACTTCAAACCTCCGCATGACCACAATGTGCTGTAGGCCCTTCATGACCCTCCCCCCTACCCTCCCCCCTACCCTCCCCCCTACCCTTCCCCCACCCCCGAGTGCAGACTCATTTCCTCTATCCTTCCCATCCACACTTGACTTAATTAAATTCCCCGGACAGATGCCAACAGGTTTCTGGAAGTTACCGCATGTGTGTGGGTCGCGTATGTGTGCGCGTGTGTTTGTGAATGTGTGTGTGTGTGGGAACTTTGTGCTTTAGACATTCCTTTTTCATGTATTATCACTTTTTACTTGCGTACTATCGTCTTTTTAAGTAGATTGTCTAAGTAGATTGTTAGTTAGATATTGTTCTATTGTTTACCTGAACTTATTGTACTTTTACCTTACTGTACTTTTACCTGAACTTACTGTACTTTTACCTGAGCACTGGTTCAGTTCTTTGTGAGACTTTGTGAGGATAGTGTGTTGAAACACACTATTGTAAGTCGCTTTGGACAAAAGCGTCTGCTAAATAACTGTAATTATTGTTATGTAATGTAGATGGATTGCTAGTTTTGGCTTAATGAATGAATGAATAGTTTGTTCTCACAACAGGCCTAATTACTGTTCTTGGTTATTACTTGGAACTTGCTTACTTAGATTGATGTTATTGCGTACTTTCAAGAATAGAAGGGAGCAGAATAGAACGTGCTGTATCGCTAACCCGACGCCTGACCTGTGCGGAACAAAAATCAACAACAGATGAGTCAAAAAAGTATACGTGCCCAAAGTCTCAAATAAAAACCCTTTTATACACTTAGCGTGGCCCGGCCTCCCACACGAGGTCCGTCCTTGGGTTAGGATTAGAAGTCCATCTTTGGACCGACACAAATGACTGTCTAACACTATAGGTCTCTAGCCAGCCTCCCAGCTGTGGGCGTTTTTAAGACTTAAGAGACAAATACCGTTTTCACACTGGGCTTAAATACGGTAATTTGCGGCGCTGCAAAACTAGTTTTGTTTCGCTTTTGCTTTCACACTGGCAAGTAATGCGCATTCGCTACCCCAACTAGTGCGCATTAATTGATCCACCTTGGGGTGTAGGTGGCTTCGATAAAGGGGGCGGGGGGGGGGGGGCGGGGGGGGGCGACACAGACGCATCTTTCATTTTCGGTTTGTACGAGTCGAAATAAAGATAGAACCACGTTAACGCCGGGGGGGGGGGGGGGGGGTGTTCTCGTGTATTTCCTTTTGTCTACATCCTTACGAGAGCGTGGGTGTAACTAGTTTTGTTTCAGTTTTGCTTTCACACTGGCAAGTAATGCGCATCCGCTACCCCAACTAGTGCTAATAATAACTAATCCACAGTAGTAACTAATCCACCTTGGGCTGTAGGTTGTTTCCATCCCGAAGTAACTAGTTTGGGTGCAAAGCAATACAACTACTACGGGTTTCGCTTCCCGTGTGTGAACAGAATCTTAAATGTGAATTACTTTCAATTCACACAAAACTTCCCAGTCTCCTAATCTATCGTGTGTGTGAATGAAAACCTGGTATCGAGTGCGCAGGGAATCGCAAATTAGAAGAGTGTGTGTATTCGATGCGCGCTAACTAATACGGTATCGACTCCCGTATTAACTAATACGGGAGTCGATACCGGATGCAGTGTGAAAACGGTAAGAGATGCTCATAAAAGTCACTGAACCAAACCCCAGTGGTTCCCCTTCAAACACCACACACACACACAGCCTGCCCTGACTAATTGAATAAGCAGAAGTTGGGTCATGACGGATACCTTGTGTGGTGGCACTGTGAGACATCGCCCCCTGGTGGATGGAGGGGGAGGTGGATGGAGGAGATGGAGGAGGAGGGGATGGGGAGGAGGAGGAGGAGGAGGATGGAGATGGAGGAGGAGGATGGAGGAGGAGGAGAGAGATGGGGGAGGATGGGGATGGAGGGGGAGGAGAGGGATGGGGGAGGAGGAGGATGGAGGAGGAGGATGATGGAGGAGGATGGAGGAGGAGGAGAGGGATGGGGGAGGATGGGGATGGAGGGGGAGGAGGAGGAGGATGGAGGAGGAGGAGGAGGATGGAGGAGGAGGAGAGGGATGGGGGAGGATGGGGATGGAGGGGGAGGATGGGGATGGAGGGGGAGGAGGAGGAGGATGGGGGAGGAGGGGGATGGAGGGGGAGGAGGAGGAGGAGGATGGAGGAGGAGGAGGGGGATGGAGGAGGAGGGGAGGGATGGGGGAGGATGGGGATGGGGAGGAGGAGGAGGAGGATGGAGGAGGAGGAGAGGGATGGGGGAGGATGGGGATGGAGGGGGAGGATGGAGGATGGAGGAGGAGGAGGATGGAGGAGGAGGATGATGGAGGAGGATGGAGGAGGAGGAGAGGGATGGGGGAGGAGGGGGATGGGGATGGGGGAGGAGGAGAAGGAGGAGGAGGAGGAGGATGAAGGAGGAAGAGGGGGATGGGGAGGAGGGGGATGGAGGAGGAGGAGGAGGAGGATGGAGGAGGAAGAGGGGGATGGGGGAGGAGGATGAAGGAGGAAGAGGGGGATGGGGGGGGAGGGGGATGGAGGAGGAGGAGGATGGAGGAGGAGGAGAGGGATGGGGGAGGAGGGGGATGGGGATGGGGATGGAGGGGGAGGATGGAGGAGGAGGGGAGGGAGGAGGAGGGGGATGGGGATGGAGGAGGAGGATGATGGAGGAGGAGGAGGGGGAGGGGATGGAGGAGGAGGAGGAGGAGGAGGAGGAGGAGGAGGAGGAGGAGGAGGATGGAGGAGGAGGATGGAGGAGGAGGAGGAGGAGGAGGAGGAGGATGGAGGAGGAGGATACGAGCAGGCCGTTCGCCAGGCTCCTCCCACGTCATCACGTCCTGTTAAACGTCGCTAAACGTCCACTTCCACGGCTGTGTCACGCAACGCAGGCGACGCTATCCGGAGCCGTCACTTCAGAGCTCCACACGCACGAGTCTCTCAGTGGCGGGTGGCGAGTTTTAAACATAGCTATCAAAATAAAGTTATATATAAGTTTAAAAAAAAATTGCGCAAAATACCCCGGGAATAAACCAGAACGTGTTTCTGCTTTGGCTGCTTTCACTTTGATGTTGAAGTGACGTCATCCGGGTTTTTCTTTTTTTTTTTTTTCACAGACGCATCTTTCATTTTCGGTTTCTACGAGTCAGAAAGTGGTCGGTCATTACCCCGAATTAAAAAAAAACGTTACCCCACCCCCGCGTTAACGCGGGGGTGGGGGGGGGGGGGGTGTTCTCGTGTATTTCTCGTGTATTTCCTTTTGTCTACATCCTTACGAAAGCCTCAGATGGGCTGACCCTCCATAAACAGACCCACCATGAACCCATCTTTCCTCCCCCAGAGGAAAATGACATCATCATCATCATCATCATCATCATCATCATCATCATCATCATCATCATCATCATCAAATCCAAGGCACTGAGGCCAACTTCCCTCCACTGACGATATACCACACGTCGGGGTATCTGTGTCACAAAACCTTTATTAACGGGGAAATTGGCATGAATGCAGCATTTAAAATAACCCGTGCCTACGATGGAACACAACAGTGTATATCTCTTTCTACAAACGTTTATATATATACATACTGTATATATATATATATATATATATATATATATATATATAGTTTCAAGATGTTTTTATTTGCCAAATGCAACAAGTACAATGGAATGCCCCATTCCCTCCCGCAGTATAAATCTCCTACAATTTATACTATATATAATATTCAAACTATATATACCATAGTATGCAC
>CM051006.1:7289382-7291882 GCA_027704905.1 Muraenolepis orangiensis
GAGAGAGAGAGAGAGGGCAAGAAGGGGGAGAGGGCGAGAGGGAGAGAAAGAGAGCAGGGGGGGAGTGGGGAAAGAGACAGAGAAGGTGAGGGAGAGAGAGAGAGAGAGAGAGAGAGAGAGAGAGAGAGAGAGAGAGAGAGAGAGAGAGAGAGAGAGAGAGAGAGAGAGAGAGAGAGAGAGAGAGAGAGAGAGAGAGAGAGAAAGTGTCAATGCGTTCATGACCAATATATGCAGAAGTCACAAAGACATTTACATTTTTGTCTTTCAGTCTGTAGCGTGAGTATTAGAACATTGTGTGTATAGCGAATACACACACACCCACACACACAAGACTAACCTACCTGCCACACCTACTACTAACACTTGGGTTGAATAATAACAATACAGTCTATTCTTAGTCTTTTACCACCAAGTCTCTCTTGTATACACACACGATGTCACACAACGTGTCTCTTCCATGTCTTCCAGGCTCCGTCCACATCTCCAGAGGAGATGGAAACAGTGCTAGCATGCTGGCTAGCGCGTGTCATGCTAATTACGTAATGCTAGTCACTTCCCCTCTGGGGGGGGGGGAACACGTCGGGACGGAAAAGCGGCTAATTGGCCTGAGAGGAGCGGGGATGTTTTGGGTCCCTCGGGGACCCCCGGTGGCTCCTGGCTCCAGAGACGCCAGCTGGGGTGTCAGCCGCAGTTGCGGTTATTTTCATCGGGAAAATGTGTTATGTAATCATAATTGGTCGGAGAGTGTCTGGTTTCTGCCCCGGCGCAGGAAATTCAACGTCACGATATATTCAGACGTTTACGGTTTACTTAAAAAGGACCGGTATTCTGATTTTCCACCTCTTAAGGGACGATAAGGAAAAATGAGTCATGCTGATGAAGGCTAACATCTTTGCTAACCTCAGCATCACCCTCTCGGTGTGAGGCATGAGGACCACAGAGGACCAGAGCCAGCAGCACGGAAACAATGCAGTCAGCTGCAGGATTTGTCGCACACACCAGCCGTCAAGCATCTTAAGCCTTAAGCTGCAGCTGAGGTAGTTAAAGGCGCCGGAGGTAAGAGTCAGTTATAAAGAGAGAGAGAGAGAGAGAGAGCAGAAGAGCGCAAGATTTTTAGAAAAACAACCCCACTAATCCCTCCCCTCCCCTCCCTCTCTCCCTCCCTCCCTCCCTTTATCCCTCCCCTCCCCTCCCTCCCTCCCTCCCTCCCTCCCTACCTCCCTCTCTCCCTCTCTCCCTCTCTCCCCTCCCTACCCTCCCTCCCCTCCCTCCCTCCCTCCCTCCCTCCCTCCCCTCCCTCTCTCCCTCCCTCTCTCCCTCTCTCCCTCCCTCACGACGTTTCTGAGAAGTGTTCTATTTCCGCACCTGTGATTGTCAAGCCAGATGGATTCCCTCCTGGAATTATTCATTCATCATTTTTTGGATTCAAGATTCATGATTCAAAGAGCTTTATTTGTCACATACACATGCAGGATGTGCATGTGTATGTGATGAAAGTGGCAGTGCCATGCAGAGATGTGTGGTGTGTGTTCTGTATATATATATATATTTATTTATTTACATATTCTTATTCTTATTTATTTATTATATTGTTTTTATTTTTAATTCTACAACTTTCCTGTACTTTCTCCTGCATTAACACCCGCATAAACGGTCTCCGACCGATCGAAGTACAATCGTGTCTTATTAGTCGGAAACGGTCACACTTTGGGCATATGGAACGTTAATGAAATTGATGAAAAATTCAAATAAAGCCTTTATAATTTAAGGTAAATAGGCCGAACATGAACAGTTGACCAGTAATGAATAACATTAGCGTTACCCTTCTAATGTGGTTTGACTCTAGAATGTTCCTCATGCTGGCTTTCAGACAACTTTTTTTTAAAATGTATTTAAGATGTGAAACATAGCATTACATGTGTGAATGATACCTATGATTGCCACTTGTCACCAAATAGATTGCTTGAATCCACAAGTGAAGCCATGAATTACTATATGAACTATAAAGCAAGTGGGACACCATGGATTGTTTAGGATTGTTTGTTGTTTGTTTCTTTTGGTACTGAAATTGGTACTGAAAATGAGAATGATGTGTCCATAGAAGCTGAACTGTTGACCTGTTCCTCTGTAGCTAGAGTGGACACAGGTTGACAGGTCTGACCTGTGTGTGCATGAAGCCATTCACATGCAGGTTTGACATGTGTGTGTGTCCAGGAAACGGTGTTTGTGTGTGTGTGTGTGTCTGACCTCGTGCTCCCTGACACCTTGGTGACCCTCTAGCCAGCCAGTTTGTTATGACCCAGCGAGACCGGCCAGCCAAATGTGCCAGAGAACCCAGAACAAGAGACACAGGACACCCAAAACAACGGATAATGTCTTTACTGAAGGATCCACAAACTCAAAAACAACAGGGTAGGGTTGGATAGGTTACGAGGTAGTCGATACGGGGAGATGCCGGGGGGGGGGGGGTGGGGGGGGGGGGGGGGAGTCGAGACGCTGG
>CM051006.1:7296882-7326882 GCA_027704905.1 Muraenolepis orangiensis
TGGGCCCGGACACGCCCCCACTTGTGATGTCACAAAGGGATGGCACAAAGGCTTCAATTCGCTAATCAGTAGCCAATGGTAGGATGGATTAGATGCGTCAATCATACATGGACACGCCCACTTGTGATGTCACAAAGGGATCGTATATATTTTTTAAAGGCTTCAATTTGCTAATCAGCTAATCGCTAACCAGCTAAACAGTAACCAATGGTAGGACGGCTTTGATGTGGCAATCATACAGGGACACGCCCACTTGTGATGTCACAAAGGGAATCATTTCGAGATTTAAGGCCTGATGTGGCCTAAAGCTAGCGGCCTTTTAGGTTCCGTTAGCTTTGCTACTCGTCTAATCTAGTCTGTCCTTCACAGCTACCTTTAATCCCCAGGAGAATCATTGTCTCATCGTCTCGGTCCTTTGTTTTTCCGTTGACGGGAAATGACGTGAAGCTCTTGCAATTTAGATTAAAATGGTTACCTGAGCCCATGTGTCGCTCCAGCCACCGGCTCAGGCCGTGTCCACGCTACGCCCGCTAAATGCAAAGCCGTTGTTCTGGTTTTCAGCAGCGCTTTGCCTCATGTCCCGATCACACAAGGTCATGCTGAAGAAGGCACACCAGCGCCTCTATGCTCTGCGGTGCCTCAGGAAGAAGCGGCATAGGCCAACGGTGGCTGGTGAACTTCTACCGTGGCACCGTTAGAGAGCGTCCTGACGGGTGGCGTCACTGTGTGGTACGTCAACACCACTGCACGGGACAAGAAAGACATCCAGAGGGTCGTTTGCTGGACTTTATGGACTCATTACAGTAAATGCACTGTTTTGCGATGCACTGCACTGTATTCATGATGCTGCTGCACTACTGGCACTTTAAGATGCTTTTCAAATGCTTTTGCACAATTCAACACATGTACATATCATCACTCAGTCACTTCATTGTTATTTTTATTGTTATTTTTATTGTGTACAGTGTTGTTACAGTAAAGGGTTGTATAGTATAAGTATAGTACATAGTATAGCATATAGTGTTCAATTGTAGGAAATTCATACTGCGGGAGGGAATGGGGAGTTAGCATTCCATTGTTCTTGCTTGCATATGGCAGATATAAAACATCTTCAATCTTGAATGTCAACGTCTTCGAATTTAACCGCTCGGCAACGCACAGCCGGCCAGATGTAGTCCACATGTGTTTTTGCATATTTAAAATGACTGCATTTATTTAGCGCTTTTCTAACCAGTGTGGCCGCTCAAAGCGCTTCACAAGTCAAGCCTCACACTCACCACCACCCATTCATACATACATTCACCCACCCGACGGCAGAGTCAGCCATGTTAAAGAGCCATTAGGGTTAGGGACACCTCAACACTCGGCGAGGAAGAGGAGCCGGGGGGAATCGAACCGGCAACCTTCCGGTTGTCAGACAACCCGCACTACCTCCTAAACTCTCGCCGCCCCCCCCCCCCCCCCCCCCCCCCAATTTAGCCGATTCCATAACGATCGGCAGCCACAACTGAGGGGCCCTTAGTTTGAGGGTAATCTCCGTGACTCTCCAGGATTTTTTGGAAATTAGGCCCTCAATCAAAACAAGCTGAACATTGTAATTAGCGAACCTTCCTGTTGTTCTTACTGGATGACTGCAGCACATTCCACCACATCCACGTGAGGAGTGAGAGGAGGAAGACTTGTTGAAGTTCTGGATGTGGGCCGTGGGGGGGGGGGGGGGGGGGGAGTCCACTGATGTCCAACAGACTTTTAGGGTGTTGAGTTGTTGAGGTAACTTACTAGGGCTGTTTTTGCTGCCTTTTTCCTCGCTATAGTAACTTGATGTTTATTTATGCCCCCCCCCTCCTGCCGCTGAATGAGTGAGTGTCGGATGACCTTATCTTAACTCACTCAGTTGTGTTTTCGTTGCCGATTAACAGACTTGGCAAAACACGTCATCCGTTTACCAAAAAAGGACGTTTGTCCTGTGCTCACTTGGCTGTGCCGGGAAGCGCTTGAATTTAATATTCTTCCACAAAAAGAAAGAAAACATAAAGGTTGATCTTGTATTGCAATGGGGGTTCCTTGTGCAATAGCAATTCCTCATTTTTAAAAATAACCGCGAGACATGTTTTGATATGAAAAAAAAAAAACAATACAAGATGTCTTTTGATTCTATGTAAAATCGTTTTTAACTTGGAAATCCTTTCTTTGGAATTTTGGTTGTCTCAAAAAACAATCACCCCGTTCCTTTTAGTTATCATCAATGTTATTCTATGTCCAACCTATACAGATCTAGATGATCATTAATGTTATTCTATGTCCAACCTATACAGATCTAGATGATCATCAATGTTATTCTATGTCCAACCTATACAGATCTAGATGATCATTAATGTTATTCTATGTCCAACCTATACAGATCTAGATTATCATTAATGTTATTCTATGTACAACCTATACAGATCTAGATGATCATCAATGTTATTCTATGTACAACCTATACAGATCTAGATGATCATTAATGTTATTCTATGTCCAACCTATACAGATCTAGATGATCATTAATGTTATTCTATGTCCAACCTATACAGATCTAGATGATCATTAATGTTATTCTATGTACAACCTATACAGATCTAGATGATCATCAATGTTATTCTATGTCCAACCTATACAGATCTAGATTATCATTAATGTTATTCTATGTACAACCTATACAGATCTAGATGATCATTAATGTTATTCTATGTCCAACCTATACAGATCTAGATGATCATTAATGTTATTCTATGTACAACCTATACAGATCTAGATGATCATCAATGTTATTCTATGTCCAACCTATACAGATCTAGATTATCATTAATGTTATTCTATGTCCAACCTATACAGATCTAGATGATCATTAATGTTATTCTATGTACAACCTATACAGATCTAGATTATCATTAATGTTATTCTATGTCCAACCTATACAGATCTAGATGATCATTAATGTTATTCTATGTCCAACCTATACAGATCTAGATGATCATTAATGTTATTCTATGTCCAACCTATACAGATCTAGATTATCATTAATGTTATTCTATGTCCAACCTATACAGATCTAGATGATCATTAATGTTATTCTATGTCCAACCTATACAGATCTAGATGATCATTAATGTTATTCTATGTCCAACCTATACAGATCTAGATGATCATTAATGTTATTCTATGTCCAACCTATACAAATCTAGATGATCATTAATGTTATTCTATGTACAACCTATACAGATCTAGATTATCATTAATGTTATTCTATGTCCAACCTATACAGATCTAGATGATCATTAATGTTATTCTATGTCCAACCTATACAGATCTAGACGATCATTAATGTTATTCTATGTACAACCTATACAGATCTAGATTATCATTAATGTTATTCTATGTACAACCTATACAGATCTAGATGATCATTAATGTTATTCTATGTCCAACCTATACAGATCTAGATGATCATTAATGTTATTCTATGTCCAACCTATACAGATCTAGATTATCATTAATGTTATTCTATGTCCAACCTATACAGATCTAGATGATCATTAATGTTATTCTATGTACAACCTATACAGATCTAGATTATCATTAATGTTATTCTATGTACAACCTATACAGATCTAGATGATCATTAATGTTATTCTATGTCCAACCTATACAGATCTAGATGATCATTAATGTTATTCTATGTCCAACCTATACAGATCTAGATGATCATTAATGTTATTCTATGTCCAACCTATACAGATCTAGATGATCATTAATGTTATTCTATGTCCAACCTATACAGATCTAGATGATCATTAATGTTATTCTATGTCCAACCTATACAGATCTAGATTATCATTAATGTTATTCTATGTACAACCTATACAGATCTAGATTATCATTAATGTTATTCTATGTACAACCTATACAGATCTAGATGATCATCAATGTTATTCTATGTCCAACCTATACAGATCTAGATGATCATTAATGTTATTCTATGTACAACCTATACAGATCTAGATGATCATTAATGTTATTCTATGTCCAACCTATACAGATCTAGATGATCATTAATGTTATTCTATGTACAACCTATACAGATCTAGATGATCATTCATGTTATTCTATGTCCAACCTATACAGATCTAGATGATCATTAATGTTATTCTATGTACAACCTATACAGATCTAGATGATCATTAATGTTATTCTATGTACAACCTATACAGATCTAGATGATCATTAATGTTATTCTATGTACAACCTATACAGATCTAGATTATCATTAATGTTATTCTATGTACAACCTATACAGATCTAGATGATCATTAATGTTATTCTATGTACAACCTATACAGATCTAGATGATCATTAATGTTATTCTATGTCCAACCTATACAGATCTAGATGATCATTAATGTTATTCTATGTACAACCTATACAGATCTAGATGATCATTAATGTTATTCTATGTACAACCTATACAGATCTAGATGATCATTAATGTTATTCTATGTCCAACCTATACAGATCTAGATGATCATTAATGTTATTCTATGTACAACCTATACAGATCTAGATGATCATTAATGTTATTCTATGTCCAACCTATACAGATCTAGATGATCATTAATGTTATTCTATGTACAACCTATACAGATCTAGATGATCATTAATGTTATTCTATGTCCAACCTATACAGATCTAGATGATCATTAATGTTATTCTATGTACAACCTATACAGATCTAGATGATCATTAATGTTATTCTATGTACAACCTATACAGATCTAGATGATCATTAATGTTATTCTATGTACAACCTATACAGATCTAGATGATCATTAATGTTATTCTATGTACAACCTATACAGATCTAGATGATCATTAATGTTATTCTATGTACAACCTATACAGATCTAGATGATCATTAATGTTATTCTATGTACAACCTATACAGATCTAGATGATCATTAATGTTATTCTATGTACAACCTATACAGATCTAGATGATCATTAATGTTATTCTATGTCCAACCTATACAGATCTAGATGATCATTAATGTTATTCTATGTACAACCTATACAGATCTAGATGATCATTAATGTTATTCTATGTACAACCTATACAGATCTAGATGATCATTAATGTTATTCTATGTCCAACCTATACAGATCTAGATGATCATTAATGTTATTCTATGTACAACCTGTACAGATCTAGATGATCATTAATGTTATTCTATGTACAACCTATACAGATCTAGATGATCATTAATGTTATTCTATGTCCAACCTATACAGATCTAGATGATCATTAATGTTATTCTATGTACAACCTGTACAGATCTAGATGATCATTAATGTTATTCTATGTACAACCTATACAGATCTAGATGATCATTAATGTTTGTTGATGATTATGGATGATTATTGATGATTATTGATGACTATTGATGATTATTGATGATTATTGATGACTATTGATGATTATTGATGATTATTGATGATTATTGATGACTATTGATGACTATTAATGATAATTGATTATAATCTAGATGAAGTTAACCAGGTGTGAGCTCTAGCTAGTATAAAAACAAGTATTAAAACAAGTATTTCCATCTAACGTTAATATCCTGGGCCTATTCTTGCCAGTAGGCCAGTATTATTAGCAGCCCGGTGGATGTATGCATCGAAACATCCAAACATGTCTTTACTTGTCTCTATTATTTTCCAAATTTAATGAGAAACAGCGGGAGTCAGGTGTAGGGTTTCTTTTGATATGCCGTTGCCGTGGTTACTAAGAACGGCTACAACAACACAGCGTCCGCGGTGACGTCACGGGACCTCGGCCGATTATTTTCCTTGGCAGGTCATTTTTTTTCCCCGGGAGAAACAGCGGCCCGCCAAGAGAGAAACATCTGGAGCTAATAACCTCGGTAGTATTTTTAAAGGTATTTCCTACAGGTTCCAACAACCACCCCCCCCCCCCCCCCCCCCCCCCCTCGCAAGGGGGTTGAGAGGTAAGGGCCTCTCAACCATTTCCGGACAGTTTCTTTTTCTGTTTCATTGTTATTTTTGTAATTGTGTTTCCGATTGACTCCACGATCGGGTTTCCAAAGGACTCGTTTTGTCGGGAACTTTGTCGTTTTGTCGATGATCGGGTCACACCAATGAAAGACGTACTGTGAGGCTCTCACCTTGGCTTTTACGGCAAGGGGGGGGGGGGGGGTTGTCGGTGGTTTGAGTTTAGCTGCTGCTTCTGCCGCTGGTTGCGATGTCATGGCGAGCTCAAGGCCTCCCTAGATCTTCACTTGGCCTAAAACATGTGACTCTACTTTGTAGGCTGAGGAGATGGGCTGAAAACTCTGAAAAGCTTTTTTAACAGGCCGACGTCAGACGGTAACCTTTGTATGCTCTCCGCTGATGTTAATATATATATTTTTTCATATAATATTGCCTTACTAGTGCCCCAACCTATTGATTGTTTGTGTGATTTAAATAAATTCGATAGTAAGACTTTTGTTTAGTTTTGGATGACTTTATTCTTAAACAGTTTTCAGAATTAGACCACTGGACGTGTATCAGAGATTTGACCACAAATTTGATATTTTGCCTTGTTAAAAACAACTTCTCCTAATTAAAGTTAGTGCCCAATCTCTAGCCTATTATTTGGCAAAGGGAAATTCCTGTTTGCCGTTTGTGAATCAACTCACCAAAGTATGACCTCTTCCTAACAAAAAATGACCTGGATAAAATATAGGTGAGAGGTGACACTCTCACTATCAGTCTCACTGAAAGCTGAAATTGGTCAATAAACACGTCTGTTGAGATTCGGCAGCCGGTGCTTCAAATGCCGCTTTTCATTTCTTTCTCCGAGTTTATCGTCGTTTTTGCAACCTTCGAATTGGTTTCTCTAGGTTGGTTTCCACCACCCACTGCACAGAGTACACATTGCCTCATTAGAATCAGCAGTCTGTACGTTTGTCATTGTTTGGTCAACATGTCGTTTTCCACATATTTCCCACTTTTCACAAGCCGATGATTGTGCTGTTTGAAGAGGCCCCCTTGCGCTACCAGAGGGGCCCCAACACGTTTCGCGGGTTTCCCTGCTAAGATAAAAGAGGAATTCCTGGCATATCTTTGATAGCGGTTATCCAGAATAGTTTCTCTCTGCCGTCCCAAAGGCCTTCCTATGACGCCATCGTTTGCGGGGACCTCTTTCTAGATTTGGCAGTCGCTTTTGGATAAGAAACAAAACTAAGCATCATATACTGAGTATATGATGCAAATGGATTTCTATACGCTTTGCCTTTCAGTCGCTAAATGGCACACATCAACAATTACAAATTTAACAACTATTTAATTGAGGTGTTTCTCATATATGTTGTGATAGCGAACTCTAAGGAGGATTGAATCCTCTTTACTGGTCACATACATGTTCACACACAGTGAAATGTGTTTCTCTGCATTTTGTTAAAAAATAAATTAAAAAAAAAATTAAAAAAAAGGGGCGGCAGTCTAGCTCAGGAGGTAGAGCGGTCGCCTCACAACCGGAAGGTTGCTGGTTCGATCCCCGGCTCCTCCTAGCAAAAACTGTCGAGGTGTCCTTGAGGAAGACCCTAACCCTAACTGCTCCCCGGGCGCTGTATGAATAGCTGCCCACTGCTCCTAATACTAGGATGGGTTAAATGCAGAGAACACGTTTCACTGTATGTCTTCATGTATGTGACCAATAAAGAGGATTCAATCCTCACGATTTGTTGTTGTTGTTGAACCCCTCCTAGTATAACCCACATCGCCTGTCAGTTTTCCTCGCCAACGTACGATCTCTGACGAACAAAATTGATGAACTGCGGCTGCGGATTATCAACCATAAACGGATTAAGGATTGCAACATGATGATTTTCACAGAAACATGGCTTAACAGCGGAATCGCCGACAGTGCAATTGAGCTAACGGGGCTCACTCTACACAGAGCAGACAGATCAGCTGAGGGCTCCGGTAAAACCAGGGGTGGAGGTTTGTGTATCTATACTAACAAGACATATACTGCACAGACACTACCACCATCGAGAGCCACTGCTCTGCTAACGTAGAATACCTAATGGTTAAATGTCATAACTGTGGCTTACATACCTCCAGATGCTAACGCTAAGCTAGCTATGAAGGAACTGTACTCTGCTATTAACAAGCAACAGAACTCCCACCCAGAGGCAGCCTTTATTATTGCAGGCAATTTCAATCATGCCAACTTAAAGACTGCGCTCCCCAAATTTTACCAGCATGTCTACTGTTCTACAAGAGGAGAGAGAACGTTAGACCATGTTTACACCAACAAGGCTGATGCTTACAAAGCCGTCCCCCTCCCCCACCTTGGGCAGAGTGATCATGTCTCTTTGTTCATGCTGCCTAAGTACACACCACTCATCAAGTGTGTGAAGCCCACCGTTAGGACAGTCAAAGTGTGGCCTGAGGGAGCAGACTCTAAGTTGCAGAACCGATTTCTGCACACGGATTAGAGCCTGTTTGCCTCCCAGTCCACCCTGGACTCCCACACCGACATCGACTCATACGCCTCCTCTGTTTTGGATTCGGATCAACTCCAGCATTGACACGGTCACCACCCCAACCAGAAGCCGTGAACAGAGAGGTCCGCCTACTCCTAAAAGCACGTGACGCTGCTTTTAGGTCGGGCGATGCACTGGCCTACTGTTTAGCCAGGGCTAATCTGAAAAAGGGCATCAAGCAGGCCAAGCTCAAACACAAGCGAAGGGTTGAAGACCACATCATCAATTCCGATCCCCTTTGCCAGTGCCAAAACACTCCTCTGCAGCGAGCCTCAACGACTTCCGCCCTGTTGCACTCACCCCCATCACCATGAAGTGCTTCGAGAGGCTGGTCCTGGCTCACCTCAAATCTGGCCTGTCACCCTTACTAGATAAATACCAATTTGCCTACCGTGAGAACAGGAGCACAGAGGACGCCATTTCCTCAACTCTTTACTCCGCTCTCTCCCACCTGGATGAGAGCAACACCCACGTGAGAATGCTGTTCATAGACTCAGCATTTAACACCATCATCCCCTCCAAACTCATCTTCAAACTTGGTGACATCATGAAAACCAAGAACCTTGACATCAACCCCTCAGTTTGTAACCGGTTACTAGACTTCCTAACCAACAGACCCCAGTCAGTCAGGTTAGACCATCTCACCTCCTCCACCCTCACCCTAAACACCGGCGTTCCACAAGGCTGTGTGCTGAGCCCTGTCCTCTACTCCCTCTTCACCCACGACTGCACTCCTGTACATGGTACAAACACCATCATCAAGTTTGCTGACGACACAACGGTGGTGGGCCTCATCAAAAACAACAATGAGGCAGCCTACAGGGAGGAGGTCCAGCACCTGGTGGCGTGGTGCGCTGACAACAACCTGGCCCTCAACACCAAGAAGACCAAGGAGCTCATCGCTCAGCGCTATAGAAACCTCTGTTCCAAGTGAAGCAGGCTTAGGAACAGCTTCTTCCCCTCAGCTGTCATCTCCCTGAACTCTGCACCATGAAGACAGCCCCCCCCCCACCCCCCTACTGCACCCCCCCCCCCCCTGCTGCCCAACCCTTGCTGTCCCCCCCCCCCCCCCCCCCCCCCCGCTGCTGCACCTCTGCTGCCCCCCCCGGCTGCCCCCCCCTGCTGCTGCCCCCCCTGCTCACGCCCCTGCCCCACACCTCTGCTCAACACCTATAACAATCACCACCAATGTCTCTGACTGACTGTAAAAAAAGAAAAAGAAAAAATGCAAAAACAAACTGTATCACATCTACCCACCTCTCTATAGTTTAAATATGTATTACTAAGATACCTGGTTACTGTACCTGCCATATATATTTAAATATGTTGATATAACTGCTCCTACTCAATAACAGCATACCCCTGATCACTACGTTAAATGATCACTTACCTGTATATACATATACCTATTATTATTATGCTCATATCACATTTATACCTAGACTGTCTTTTAACCTGTACATTTAAACTGTATATTATATTACCATGCACTTTACTGCAATATTTACACTCTGGTTAGATGCTAAATTATTTTCGCTGTACTGTACTTGTGCTGTGCAATGACAACACATTTAAATCTAATCTATAAGGAGCAGTGGGCAGCTATTGTGTGTATATACAGCCCCCCGGGGAGCAGTGTCTAAGGGGTCTGGTGCCTTGCTCAAGGGCACCAGGTGTTTTGTTGACTTGAACCGGCGACCTTCCGGTTCCCAAGCCCCAAGTTCCAACAGAATGAGCTCCTGTCGCCCCCCTCTCCACATCTGTCTAGTGGTTAGGGTCGTGTGGCAGTTGTGGAAGATATTGGTCTTTAACGCTATCACTAGAATGCCATAACATCCAATCTAACCAGGTTAGCACCCGAAGTCTAGTTGATATTGTATATTTATATATGGACATGTTTCTGTGGACCCAGAGGTTCTCCAGAGGACAAGGGGACATAGAACAGACGTCAATAAAGTCGTAAAGTTAATGTTCTGCAGACCATGAGTCCCAGAGGTCAACTTTAAGAGGCTAATTCTTAAGAGGTCAACACTAAGAGGCCCAGCAGCCACTGGGCTCACCGGGCAGGAACGAGTTGATAGCATCCACAGAAACCCAATTGGGGGAGAGATCAAATACAATGGACACACAAGTTTAGCTTTAGTGTTTAGTGTCAGTTATCTTTAAGATGTTTCTTCCCAGAATATCACCAATCATCAAGCCTGAGTAAAGAAGGTGTGCAGCCTAACCAGCCCCAGACTCTAATCAGTCTGACTGGGGGCCAGGTGAGGCTGCTTCAACCAGACTCTAATCAGTCTGACTGGGGCCAGGTGAGGCTGCTTCAACCAGACTCTAATCAGTCTGACTGGGGCCAGGTGAGGCTGCTTCAACCGGACTCTAATCAGTCTAACTTGGGCCAGGTGAGGCTGCTTCAACCAGACTCTAATCAGTCTAACTTGGGCCAGGTGAGGCTGCTTCAACTGGACTCTAATCAGTCTAACTTGGGCCAGGTGAGGCTGCTTCAACCAGACTCTAATCAGTCTGACTGTGGTCAGGTGAGGCTGCTTCGACCAGCCACCAACCACACACACAGACTCTGAAACTGGGTTCTGTTCCTAGCCTGCCTCTTAAAGTCTGTAAGTCTGTCAACACTGACATAGTCAATAATACATCAAATCTACCCACCAAAATGACTCCATAGTAAACAGTAACTCAAACACAGGGAGAGGTGATGCAGGTGTTCTCACACCTGACGTATTCTCCTGGCTGTAGCTGCCAGGTCTCGCTTGACTCTCCTCGTGTCACTTCTCTTTCCATGACTCAGGCTTTTAGCCTCTCTCTCTCTCTCTCTCTCTCTCTCTCTCTCTCTCTCTCTCTCTCTCTCTCTCTCTCCTCTCTCTCTCTCTCTCTCTCTCTCTCTCTCTCTCTTTTGTCTGTGGTACACGTGTGAACGGAACCGTTCTTCTTCTCCATGTGGTTTAAAGGGAGGCGCGTTACAATACAGTAATTACCTTTGCCGGCAATATATCAGCAGCTATATTAGAGTTTGTTCAGTGTGTGTCCCCACTTACCTCATCCCGCATTTACCCGAGTACATATTACACACACACACACACAAACAAACACACACACACACACACACACACACACACACACACACACACACACACACACACACACACACACACACACACACACACACACACACACACACACACACACACACACAATGACAATATAACGCTGGGAATGCTATCAACAGGAACATGCATAGATGGTATTGTAGAGATACTGTTGGGAGTTTTTTTGAGCACGGATTGCAGATTGCAAAGAGATTGAAAAAACGTGTCAAAAGTTAACGACGACTACACTTCCTGCTTTCCATTGGACCTTGTGCAGCGCAAAAATACAAAAGGAGCACAAAAATGTACACGTACATAATTGCAGAACAATATAAATATATGTACGTTTTTGCGGGGAGCCGAAACTGGACTAGCCACCACACTCCCTGCCCTTCTCGTGGGAAAACCTGTGTGTACATACATACATCAAGGGGTACATCCACGCCATTGTAATCCCATTGTTTACACACATTGTTGCAAGAAGACAGAGGAGAACCGAAAGGCACAATGTGGAATCCATTAATGACTAATCCACTGAGTAGAGCGACCCAAGCGGGCCCTTAGGTTGAGTGTTCCTGTAAACACTGGCTGTTTTTTTTGGGGGGGGGGGGGGGGCTTTTCTCTTTGATTACATTTGAATAAAAAAAGAGAGAAACAACAGGAGATGTGGAGCGGTGTGGGTGTCTTGCGGGCCGATGACAGCCCCTCGAAGGGGACAAAGGAGCGTCTGATTGGACGAGTGCTTCATCGAGACGTGGCCTTCCAGACCGCGGGCCCTCTAGTATTTATGGACTCTATTATGGGACGCCTCTCTCCTGTCACTGTGCCCTCCCACACGCACACACGCCCTCACCCACACACACGCGCACACACACACACACACACACACACACACACACACACACCCTCACACGCGCACACACACATGCACACACGCACACACCCTCACACACGCACGCACACACGCACACGCACGCACGGGCACACACACACACACTGGAGTTACTGTTTAACCAGAGAGCTACTGGGATGCCAGCCTGTCTACCAGCCATGTGACACAGACCTGGCCTGAACTGTTGTGCAGAAAGTGTAGACTTTCAGTAAGCACAAGGTCTCGACCTTGACATGTAGCTGTGTCTGACATGAAGGGATCCTTGGGATGCCTTTTACTGTGGCCCTACTGTGGAAGTTTTTTAAAATATATGTTACAGTTACACCTTTGTTGTTGGTGTCATGTATTCACCCTAGTACACACATTCTGTGTGTACACACACACATTGTGTGTGTGTGTGTGTGTGTGTGTGTGTGTGTGTGTGTGTGTGTGTATGTGTGTGTGTGTGTGTGTGTGTGTGTGTGTGTGTGTGTGTGTGTGTGTGTGTGTGTGTGTGTGTGTGTGTGTGTGTGTGTGTGTGTGTGTGTGAATCTATCCATATCTTCAATATAGAAATGCTCCCTCAAACACCCTTGAGTGTGTAATTGTATAGATGATATTTGGATCTTGAATGTCTCTTCTGTTTTAGCTGTATAGGAAGCAGTGAGGCACTAGGGTTGGGTCTCTCAGAATGACACCTCGGATCTGGGACTTGGGACATTTTTATAGCTTTTAGCGGAGCTGTGTGAATACGGCCCATTCAACGCTGTTAATAGTCATTGCAGATTGCACATTGTAAAAAGCTGGAAGTCAAGAATAGAATCTAGAGAAGGAGGTGTGGTAGGTGGGGGGAAAAAAAGCACCAGCTTGAGTTTAACAGGGTGACGACTGGCTGTGGTGCGGTTGACTTTTGACTATTCATTCCACAGTCAGTAATAGTCTTCTCACACCCTCTCTTGGCCCACATACAGTGAACAAAGGGGTATAGGGACAGAGGTAAGCTGTGCTCTGTACCTTTTTTTTACACAAATATGAGGCGAAACCAAAAAACTGAATATGGGAATGGAGAATAGAAAATGTAAAGACAATGAGAATTATTTCTTCCTAACGTTTGTCCTTTGTTGTAAAAACCATGCGATTAGGAAAATAGTAACCCACTTCCCCTTCTCTTAAAACGGTGGAGTATTGTGTTCAATGTGGTTGTGTTTTGAGCTAGTGAATTCACTGTAAAACACATGATCTGTCAATCTGACCTGATGTTCTGACCAGTGAATTCACTGTAAAACACATGATCAGTCAACCTGACCTGATGTTCTGACCAGTGAATTCACTGTAAAACACATGATCAGTCAACCTGACCTGATGTTCTGACCAGTGAATTCACTGTAAAACACATGATCTGTCAATCTGACCTGATGTTCTGTCCAGTGAATTCACTGTAAAACACATGATCTGTCAATCTGACCTGATGTTCTGTCCAGTGAATTCACTGTAAAACACATGATCAGTCAATATGACCTGATGTTCTGTCCAGTGAATTCACTGTAAAACACATGATCAGTCAATCTGACCATGTTCTGTCCAGTGAATTCACTGTAAAACACATGATCAGTTAATCTGACCTGATGTTCTGTCCAGTGAATTCACTGTAAAACACATGATCAGTCAATCTGACCAGATGTTCTGTCCAGTGAATTCACTGGAAAACACATGATCAGTCAATCTGACCAGATGTTCTGTCCAGTGAATTCACTGTAAAACACACGATCAGTCAATCTGACCAGATGTTCTGTCCAGTGAATTCACTGGAAAACACATGATCAGTCAATCTGACCAGATGTTCTGTCCAGTGAATTCACTGTAAAACACATGATCAGTCAATCTGACCTGATGTTCTGACGGATCTGTGCATCTAACGGATGCAGTGTGAAAACGGTACTAAAGTACTTGATTTAAAAAATACTTGCCACAATGTATTTTACAGAACCTGATGCCTCTGAAACAAACTACTGAATGCACGTGTGTGAGTTGCTTGTGGGACCTGGAGAATAGAAAACTTGAAGAATTTGCTACAGAGTCTACAGAAACACCTATAGAAACACAATTGACCCACAAACCTGTCCGTCATGTTAATCAAGGCCTACAGGTTAAAAAAGCCACCTCCACACACACCCACCCACACACACACACCCACACACACACCCACACACACACACACACACACACACACACACACCCACACACACACACACACACACACACACCCACACACACACACACACACACACACACACACACACACACCTGGAGAATAGAAAGCTTGAAGAATTTGCTACAGAGTCTACAGAAACACCTATAGAAACACAATTGACCCACAAACCTGTCGGTCATTGTTAATCAAGGCCTACAGGTTAAAAAAGCCACCTCCACACACACCCACACACACACACACACACAAACACACACACACACACACCACACACACACACACACACACACACACACACACACACACACACACACATACCATCTTAGTGGCTTGTGGCAGAGTTGTCTTCTCCAGATGCTAAAGATGGCAAAGGCAGCATGCCCCCCTAAGTCCCCAGGCATCAACCACACTGGAACATGTTTGACATATGAATGTTAACGCCACTCCAGGACTGAAGGTTCAGCACATATCGGTGCCTTTTGAAACAAGATTTTTATTTGCCATTCGTAACAAGTACATAGGATTGCTGAGTCCCCATTCCTAGCTTGTTCTGAGGTGGGTGAGTGGCTTTGTTCCTAGACGTTATCATTAATGAGAAACAGGTGTGCTTAGTGTAAACAACAAAAAGTGGTTTTGATTGGAGATAGTCAAAACCAAAGCTCTGAGCAAATAAGAACAACTGTGTGATTTGGGATTGCTATATTGTATTGTCTTTTTAGTCTTTGTTGGACACTAGCCCTGCAACTTGTGATTCGATTTTTGATTTGGAAAAGTGTGTGAGTGTGTGTGTGTGTGTTTGGACACAGAGAGAGAGGGAAATATTTTAAAACTAACCATCAAAAAACGGTCTTTGTCATTGTCCTTATTTAAAGATCAACTGTAAGAATTCAACACCAAATGATTGCATAACAGCAACAGTCGTAACGACTATAAAACCATACTACCCCATACTGTTAAATCCGTTAAATCCGCAAGACGGGAAATAACCGTGGAACCTCTTCCTCTGTAATTACAAATTAACCATTCATGTAATCATCATCCATGCCCAGTCCTGTTCACCCATTGGTTTCCCCCCCGCTCGTGATGTGAATTTCAAAAACCACGAGGATTCTTCACAAGAATGATTAATAATAATAATAATAATAATCTTTATCTTGATATTTGTAATCATTAAGTTATTAAAAATATAATAAGGGTCCGTGTTGTGTAGTAGTGGACTAATAACATTTCAATAAAGAAAATAGAAAAATAAGGAAAGATATAGATTACAAGGCAAATGACTGGTGAGATGAACACAACCTGCTCTCAAAACCAATTTGCCCTGAAAAATGTCCAAAAACAGCTTTATGAATATATATACAGTATATTTTGTAAAGCACAGTCCTTGAAAAGTGAATACAAAAAAAAAACATGAATAGAAACACAGTTTTTATTATTTAGTTAAGTCTGTTATGGTCTGATCAAAATGCGCCAATGTCAGAGAACAAGACAAGTTTATGCATCGGTGGAAGTGGAAAATGGTGTAGTATAAATGTTTGTGTTTCATGATAAGGATCTTTGATGACATCCTAGTCCACCTGGGGTAACCGAGACAACGTTACAAATTACACATTGGCATCAAATCAAAATAAAAATCACAACCAAAACCCCAAAAATATAGAAAAAATATCGATTTTTAGAGAATATACAGTTGATCTGGTTTAGTTGCATGTATTACCATTGTTATTTCAATCCATCCTGCGGTCACCAATGTTCAAGTCACCTTGACTGGTTTGCGGTGGAGTATTAACCGCATTTTAGGGAAGTGAGGGTGGTGTGTATACTATATATGGACACCACAGCCGCATTTAGAGATGCCAGACCACGGCGACCTCCACCCACAACACAGCCTGTGAACAGCCTATTGGGAAGGAAGCTTTGCCACTGGTAAGTTTATTAGGTTTTTGAAACACTGTTTCATTGAGATGATCAATGACACTGTGGTGTATTGATGTTAGCAAACCGAATGAAGAACATTTGAAACGGTAATGACAATGTCTTCTCGGCATGAATTTAATTGAATTATTAGTATTAAACTTAGCAATATTGCACCTCTACTTATATATATATATTTATTTTTATTAATAAAAACCAATAATTTTTTTTAATCCTGAGCTTCTAGAAAGGTGTGAAACATAAGTATCACTTTTTCGTAAAAAAAGTAAAATAATATGATGTGCATTAATGTGACGGGTCCGAAATTCCGTTTTTTAAATTGATCACTGTGTAGGACGTCTGGGTACTACTAGACTATACTAAAGTGAGCCTAGTTGTACTGTATAATCACGTGGTGTCTCTGTCGGCAGCGATCGGGAGTCTTGGTAGTCGCCAGTAAGTGTGGAACAATGGTCCCAACAATCCCAAGATACCAAGGACTTGAGTCAAAAATAAATAAAAGTAGAAGCAAGGTGACCATTGCTTTAAAATCTTTCCCTACTTTGAGAAAAGATTAATGATTTCAGAAGGGCGAGGCTCACCACTCGACCATGAAATGTGAAAAGTTTGTGTAACAAATTGTCAACCAATGAAATGGAAAGGGGGGGGGGGGTGGGGGGGCGGGTAACGACATCTCCAGTGGATAATTTATGTTTATATTATTGAGATTCATATGCGTTATTTGATTATTGAACCTTTTCTTTTCACTTCAGGAAGTCTCATAGAGGTTCCGGCACTTCTTTTGCAAGAAAGACTTGTATAGCATAAGTCATAACAAAAAGGGGCCATTTCTCTTCTTCTTCTTCTTCATGCCAGACACCAACATGAAGAGCAGCAGTTATGACGCTGAGCACAGCAGAGAGGAGTCCTCCACCGGGAAGCCATTTTGTGGAAGAACGCTTCGGTGTGTCCTTGTGACACTGTATCCAATATCTGGTTCAAACTCCTTAATTATCAATTACCGTATTGACCCGAATATAAGACGACCCCGATTATAAGACGACCCCTCTTTTTCAAGACTCATTTTTGGAAAAAAAATAAAAATAATTTTGAAGACTAAATCTTTTTTTTTATAAAGAAAATAATTTTATTTGAAAATAATGATAACACACATTACACATTGTGTTCAAATTTGCCTAACTTGGCAAACAAAAACAAAACAGGCTAGATAGATTGCAATGAAACAGTAGTGCAATAAAACGGTAGAGCAATAAAACAGTAGAGCAATAAAACAGTGCAACATTTCAGAACATCAGTCTATTGGTCACATCACGTCTTCTCATTCAGCTCGTCTTCTACATCGCTGGTTGCTCCTCCCACATCACGTCCTCCTCGCTGCCATCCATTTGATACGCAGCATTTCTTAACCCATTAATGATGCTTTCTGGGGAAACGTCAGCCCAAGCCTGGATTTTTCCAGACGGTGTCAGTGCGTGATTAGCAGCCAGGAGCCACTCTGTGGATCTCTTGCGCAGATGAACCTTGAATGGTTTGTTAACGACCACATCCAACACCTGCAGCTGGCTTGTCATTCCGCCCGGTATGATCACTAGGTCACCATTCAATTCTTTCACTTGCTTTTTGACTGGCTCAGTCAAGTGTCCACGGAAAGCATCCAGAATCAACATGTTCCTCTTCTTTCTGAGTCCCCCACGCCGTCTGCCCCACACCACCTTGAGCCAGTCCACCACAAGCTCCGTCTCCATCCAGCCCTTTGCCTGGGCACTACCATAATGCCAGCTGGCTGCCTCTTTAGGTACAGTCACTGCCTCTTTAGGGACAGTCACTGCCTCTTTAGGGACAGCCACTGCCTCTTTAGGTACAGCCACTGCCTCTTTAGGTACAGTCACTGCCTCTAGGTACAGTCACTGCCTCTTTAGGTACAGTCACTGCCTCTTTAGGTACAGCCACTGCCTCTTTAGGTACAGTCTTGCGTTTTAAAACCACGTACGGGGGAAGTTTAGTCCCATCTGCGAGGCGCGTTAACATGACCGTTACTCGGCTCTTCTCGTTTCCAGTAGACTTCACAATCACTGATTTGTCGCCTTTCTTATGACCAGTGACAGATGTTGGCATGTCAAAATACACAGGCGTTTTTCTTTTTTCAAGTTGGTCGCTGTGTCTCTCCATTTCTATCTCTCCAGGTAACTGTTTTTATGTACTGTTACTTTAAGACTTTGAGTTACTTTAAGTGTCGCGCGGTGTCTCGGAACACTCGTTTGGCGCGATCTGTTGTTGCGCAATTACATGTGCAATTACGGTACATCGAAAAGTCTAAACCCCGATTATAAGACGACCCCTCTTTTTCAGATTTTTTTCTAGGAAAAAAACCCCGTCTTATATTCGGGTCAATACGGTAAATAAAAACGTTGTAAAAAAAACACATTGATGTCACGCAACATTTGAATGAAATTAAAAGATATATATAAAAAAAAAATGATATTTCGTTTATTTATATATATATATATATATATATATATATATATATATATATATATATATATTACATTATTTATTTATATATATATGTATATGTATATATATATTACATTATTTATTTATTATATATATGTATATGTATATACATATATATATAAATGCACATTTTTGAAGATATGATAAGATATGAGCATGTTTCCATGGATGATTGATTCGTGATGGCCTTCTTCTACCTTAACCGTACGCTAGCGTCTTGCTTCTGTACGGCGCGGTGCTGCTGACACTGGTGTTGAAGAACTACTACCCTTGGTCATCCCCATCATCACCATCACCACCACCACCTCCTCCAGACTCTGGAGACTCTCCAGACTCTGCGCCCGATGACCCGTTGAAAAGGACAAACTGCTCCGAACTCCTGGAGCCCATCTCCGGCAATGCTTTCATGGAGTTGGTATGAAACAAACAAACAAACAAACAAACACACAAACAGATGAAGATGAGGACGATTGCTATGTGTGCTCCTGGGAGGGCCGGGGTCATACAGCCATACCTGTTTTACTTGTATTTATGATATGACCCACAAACTAAAGTTTTCGGAATATTATTGTTTTGCCTTTGTAACTCATAATTAAACCTAATTTACAATTTCATTCAGAATTTTGGGATACCCATGTATGGCCCAAGGAGGAAGAACCCTATCGATTTTCTGTTTTTTTTTTTTATAACATTTGACACTAGGGGGCTTTTAAAAACATGAAAATCCCATTTTCAGCTGTATTCCTGGAACCGATTGTCTGAAGTTAGGTCTGGACCTGACAATGTCACCTTTCGCGTTCTTGTCATTGGTCTCTGCTTTTCGGGTTCCACATGTTCCCACCAGGTGGCGCTTTATAACAAATTATGTACTGTTTTTGGTCATATCTCTGGAATCAGTCGTCCGATTAACACAGAATCAAGACCAGATGCGTGGTGACTTAAATTAGCCCAAAACCTAATGCATATGACCAAGGGTTATTCATGTGTAAGGTCTTTATCGCAATACAATCGTTGCTATCGAGGATTGGGTGCAGTTCAGCAATATACCTCTAGCCGACGCTTCCTGACGGCATAAGCCTTGTTTTAACATGTATAATGCACATACACAGTCCAGTTTAGATAATGATAACACACAGCTTTGGTTTCATATTTAACACATTTTTAACCTTTATTTGAGTTTGTCTCTGCTGTGGCCAGAGTCCCACAGCAGCTAGGATTAAGAACAGCTGTGGCTGCTTAATTGGGACAGACTGGGTCAGTCCATTGTATGTGGCACATGGAGGGGGAATGTGATGTGATGGATTGTTGTTTGCGTTGTTCCCCCTTGTGTCATTCAGGGGAGACCGGGGGTTCGAACATGGACACCTATGTCACCCAACACACTCTTACCACTTAGATGCACATATGAAATGACTGTCTTTTTAACCCCCCCCCCTTGTCAGATCTTTGCTGGGAGGTGGGTCCTGCAGGAGGCCTACTCCAGTAACCCCATTGACCAGAACGCCCTGACCAATTCCAGGAGCTCCTGGGCGGAGTTCAGTCGAGAGCCCCAGGGCACTATCTACCTGCACATGGCCCACATGCTGAAGGGCCCGTGAGTGGCTTTCACTTTCACTTTCACTTTCACTTTCACTTTCACTTTCACTTTCACTTTCAGCTCTCTCTCTCTCTCTCTCTCTCTCTTTCTCCGTCGTCGGAAGAACCGCTCGACCCCTAAAATGAGTTTAGATTATTTTAATGATTATAACTTCGTTTTTTCTTACATTAATTTGGTTCTACGTATTATGTATATTGTGTTTTTTGCCGGAATGCTCTCTGAGATGACTAAACATGTTTTTGGCTTCTTCAAAACTTCACAAAACGTACTAAAACCTACGATGTCCGATATATATACAATTTGACGTGAAAAGTTGACGGTTGTCCATTGGCTTCATAAAGCTCTCGCTGTTTCTGTTAAAACGGTTTGTCTTTCCTATATTCCCTAATGTTACAGAAACATGACCACACGTTGTGCCTACCACCACTTCCGAAATTTAACAGTTTACAACGACGCACTTCACCTCACTCTGCCACGTAAGTCCAGCATACCAATAAACGCACAGTCCATAGTATAGTATATACAGTGTTCAATGATTGTGAATTCATACTGCGGGAGGGAATGGGGAGTAAGCATTGTATTATTGTACTTAATACAAATCTTGAATCTTGAATGTTGAATCTAAATGGTCTGCACTGCAATGATATGCACTATGGAACTTTTTCTCCTGCAGCTATGTTACTCCATTAAACAATATCTGAACTACAAAGTGAATCAAGAATAAAACAAGTCAATTCAATTCTGTTTTTCTCTCTAAACGTTTTTCTGTGGTCCACTCATACCTCCTTGTCAGACAATCTCAAACTGTTCATCTGTAAATGGCATAGCTATAACAGTACCCAACTCAAGCCACTAGGGGCGGCTCACTTAGTGCAGGTTTATGTGCACTAAGTGTAAGCTATGCGTTGGATCTCTGTTGCAGAGTGGAACGCGTCTGCAAAGTTCCAGTTCCTAAAGGCCTGCAATGAATGTCTTGTCCTGACTGCTAAAGCCATGGTGCCCCATTACTCGCCTCTGGACTACCTGCTAGCATACGGTGAAGCATCATCACTTGTCTGTCTGTCTGTCTGTCTGTCTGTCTGTCTGTCTGTCTGTCTGTCTGTCTATGTTGCTGGGAGTTCTGTTTATCTAATACAGTGGTAACCAACCTTTTCAAGTCCAAGATCACTTTTTATTCCAAAATGTAAGCCAAGATTTTTGGATATCTTCCAAAAAAAACAATTTAGGCCGGTTTAGTTTGCCAGTAATTACCGGTTTTTAGCTGGTCAAATTTATTAAAAACTGTAAATTCAAAACCTGCCGGTAAAAATGTCCGGTAATAATAATTACAGTTTGTCAAATGACCTATGACCTCAAATCAACAAGCCAGAGCTAGGTCTCAAAAAGCTTGTTAAAACAACCAACCAACTAGATGTTATTAAATAAAATTAAAAAATTATAAAAATTAAAAAATAGTAAAATGCTTATATATATATATAATAATATATATAAATATAAAATATATATATATAAATAATAAAATAATGTGAAAATGCTAGGGATTGACAGTGAAGGCTTTGAATATCAACCAGTCGATCTTAATCAACCTGTTGGTTACGCCCTGCTCTAATACTTGTGTTACTTGTTGTGGTTGTGGTTGTTGTGGTTGTTGTTGTGTTGTTTACAGGTCTCCATCCAGACTTAAATGAGTATTTTCTCAGACCAACCAGAGAACAGGCCGCATGCAAGCAGCTGAAGCCACCAGCACCTTTCAAGTACACAGGAGCAGGTGGGAAAAGAAAACATGTGTGTGTGTGTGTGTGTGTGTCTGTGAATGTGTATGTGTGTGTGTGTGTGTGTGTGTGTGTGTGTGTGTGTCTGTGTATGTGTGTCTGTGTATGTGTGTGTGTGTGTGTGTGTGTGTGTGTGTGTGTGTGTGTGTGTGTGTGTGTGTGTGTGTGTGTGTGTGTGAGTGTGTGTGTGTGTGTGTGTGTGTGTGTGTGTGTGTTGGTGTGTTGGTGTGTGTGTGTGTGTGTGTGGACAGAAACCTCTTAGTCTAACACGTTTTAGTGTCTGAACTGATCATGTTTCTATGTTCTTTAAATCCTTGCAGATTTTTGCCCTAAAGATGAGGCTGACGATCGAAGCGATAGAACGCAGGAAATGGATTTGAAAAGCATCCTATTTCCACGTTGGACATCATAGTCTACAGGCACATCCAATGGCTCTGTCAAGAACAATGACATCATTTTGTCTAGTGATTTCAAGACTATTGCTTTCCATATTTTGGTTCTCTTTCCAAAAGGCATATTCTGGAGATGTGATTATCACAAAATTTGTATTTCTAAAATTGTATTGTATGATTTAAAAAAATGTTTATTACTACAATTAAAATCATCAGGTTTTATCTCTTTCCAGAATACACCTGCATTTTCTATTAATTGTATTACCTTGCTTTGTCTTTTTTGCAGCTATTAAAATATATTGATTGGTTATATACTTGGTACATCCTTGAATTTAAATGTGCAGACTAAATGTATGAAGAGATTGTGATCAAGTTGTCACACAAGTTGTGAGTTCTCCAGTAGTGCGATGCTTCATCTCAGAGCTCTCAGATGTTTAAAGTGGAATATAGGTCAATAAATGTTCTGCACTTTCTGCGATTGCTATAATTAGGATTGTTTGCGTTGCTTTGCAATCAAATAAATAGTTTGTCTCTGATGTCAATACATGTCAATGTCTCTGTGAACTAAGTTAATGTTGCAGCTTGAGTTCAGCGTGATTCATAATAACAGGTGGTGCACACGGCACAATTTAGATTGCTTCGCAAATTACCTACTACCTCTCTTTGTTTGGAGATAATCCAGCATTTAAGTGACAACATTTTAGTTAATACACCATCTCCGGTAGTGTATTGCGTTCAAATTGCAACAATGTTGTTGTGTTTTGAGCCAGTGAATTCACTGTAAAACACATGATCTGTCATTTTGACCTGATGTTCTGTCCAGTGAATTCACTGTAAAACACATGATCTGTCAATCTGACCTGATGTTCTGTCCAGTGAATTCACTGTAAAACACATGATCTGTCAATCTGACCTGATGTTCTGTCCAGTGAATTCACTGTAAAACACATGATCTGTCAATCTGACCTGATGTTCTGTCCAGTGAATTTGCTGTAAAACACATGATCAGTCAATCTGACCTGATGTTCTGTCCAGTGAAATTGCTGTAAAACACATGATCTGTCAATCTGACCTGATGTTCTGTTCAATGAAGTCACTGTAAAACAAATGATGAGTCAATCTGACCTGATGTTCTGTCCAGTGAATTCACTGTAAAACACATGATCAGTCAATCTGACCATGTTCTGTCCAGTGAATTCACTGTAAAACACATGATCAGTCAATCTGACCTGATGTTCTGTCCAGTGAATTCACTGTAAAACACATGATCTGTCAATCTGACCTGATGTTCTGTCCAGTGAATTCACTGTAAAACACATGATCTGTCAATCTGACCTGATGTTCTGTCCAGTGAATTCACTGTGAAACACATGATCAGTCAATCTGACCTGATGTTCTGTCCAGTGAAATTGCTGTGAAACACATGATCAGTCAATCTGACCTGATGTTCTGTCCAGTGAATTTGCTGTAAAACAAATTATGAGTCAATCTGACCATGTTCTGTCCAGTGAATTCACTGTGAAACACATGATGAGTCAATCTGACCTGATGTTCTGTCCAGTGAATTTGCTGTAAAACACATGATCAGTCAATCTGACCTGATGTTCTGTTCAATGAATTCACTGTAAAACACATGATCAGTAAATCTGACCAGATGTTCTGTTCAATGAATTCACTGTAAAACACATGATCAGTCCACCTGACCATGTTCTGTCCAGTGAATTCACTGTAAAACACATGATCTGTCAATCTGACCTGATGTTCTCTCCAGTGAATTCGCTGTAAAACACATGATCTGTCAATCGGACCTGATGTTCTGTCCAGTGAATTCACTGTATAACACATGATCTGTCAATCTGACCTGATGTTCTGTCCAGTGAATTCACTGTAAAACACATGATCTGTCTGTGGTGTTATTGTTAATTGGTGTGCGTTTATACAACAGGCCACCGCAGTGATGTCACGGCCGGGTACGCTAGGGCAGGCTAGGCGAGGAGCGGAGCGAGACGGCTGTGTGTGGATCTAGCAATAAAATACACTTACAACCGAACACAGAGGACTCCCGTGTATGCTTGTGGAATAACACGACATGGTGTCAGAAGTCCTGTGAGTGAAGTGTAAAAGTTAGTCGGACAATAAGTGTCATTTGGAGCTGGTTGACGGCGAGAAGGGAGGACGAACAGCATGGTTGATAATGCTAATGCGGGAGCAGCTGCAGCCCAGAGGGCGGCGCCAGGCTCAAGTGCTACGTTCAGCATCCAGCCTCCCGAGTCCTTTGACTTTTCAAAGCCGCAAGAGTGGGCCAAATGGATACGCAGGTTCGAACGATTCCGTCTGGCAAGTAACCTGAATGCTAGCTCTGAAGAGAATCAAGTCAACACGCTAATATATTGCATGGGAGATGAGGCGGATGATATTTTACGTGGACTAAATCTGACAGACGATCTAAGAGGTACTTACCAAGGAGTGCGCAATGGATTACAGGGTTTCTTCGTAGTCAAGAAAAATGTCATCTACGAGCGTGCCAAATTTAACATGCGCAAGCAGGGAGAATGTGAAACAGTGGACTCATTTATGACGGCACTGTATGCGCTGGCGGAGCATTGTACGTACGGAGTGCTACATGATGAGCTTATTCGCGACAGGCTTGTCGTCGGACTGATGGATAAGCGGCTGTCCGAACGCATGCAACTGGACCCGGACTTGACCCTGGAAAAGGCAATAAACATGGCGAGGCAGAGTGAAGAGGTGAAAAGACAGCAATCTTCTCTGCGAGGGGACACCAGGACAGAGGCAAGTGATGCTACATCTGTGGACAGAGTGTTTAAGAGCAGTAGCAGGACATATGCTAGAAATAAACCTCAACAGGCTAACGGCTACCAAGCTAAGCCACACAGTGCCCAATACTTAAAGGGGAAAAGTGTCCAGTGTCATAAATGTGGCAGTTCTATGTCACATTCACAACGCGATTGCCCTGCTAATGAAGTGAAATGTCATTGAGGTTGAAGAGGTTGAAGAGGACTATTCCTGCTCCTGTGAAGAAGACGAGGACTGTATGTTCTTAGGCAGCATCACAGCTGATGGTGAGCCATGGATGGTCAGCATAGACATCGGTGACAGTCATGTGCCATTCAAAATAGACACCGGTGCTGATGTTACAGTGATGCCTCACACTGTATTCCAAGAGATTTACAGAGACAAACATCCACCTACCCTCCGGAAGTCAACTAAGCCACTGATGGGACCTGGGAGGAGTCCACTAGATGTTGTGGGCGTCGCCACACTGTTGCTGAGGAGGGGAGAGAAAGAGGTGTTGGAGGATGTGTATGTCACTCGACACCTGCACACAGCGTTGCTGGGGAGGCCTGCTATCGGTAAAATGGAGCTTGTGGCACGTCTAGACAGTATCACAATGGAGACGCTCAAGAAAACCTACCCGAAGATATGCAGCGGTCTAGGTAAGATGAGACAGCCGTATGCAATCAGGCTGAAACCTGGGGCCCAACCATTCTCGCTGAAGACGCCCAGAAGGATTCCATTGCCACTGATGGACAAAGTCAAGAATGAACTGTCCCGCATGGAAAGCCTCGGGGTGATCAGCCGGATCGAAGGGCCAACTGACTGGTGTGCCGGCATTGTGGTGGTTCCCAAGAAGACAGGTGCTGTACGCATATGTGTTGATCTCACGAACCTCAATGAGTCAGTGTGCCGGGAAAAGTACACCCTGCCGACAGTGGAGGAAACACTGGGAATGCTGGCTGGAGCCCGAATATTCAGCAAGTTGGACGCAAATATGGGATTTTGGCAAATCCCTCTGACTGAAGATTCGTCAAAGTACACAACCTTCATTACGCCCTTTGGCCGATATTTCTTCAATCGTCTACCTTTCGGTAGACGCTCACCGTTATTTAGAGAGACCACTGATGCTCGGTGTGAACAATGATGAGACTCCTCCCAACCTAGGGATGCCGTCTGGGCTGGAGTCCACAGAGCCCAGAGAGAGAGAGAGAGAGAGAGAGAGAGAGAGAGAGAGAGAGAGAGAGAGAGAGAGAGAGAGAGAGAGAGAGAGAGAGAGAGAGAGAGAGAGAGAGAGAGTATCATCTCATACACAAGCCCAGGTCCTGGTGAACCACACGCCGTGGACCCCTGAGAGGAGGAGAAGAAGGAGCCGATGAACAGACCAGGCATAACTCAACAAAGCCTGTTGAGATAACATGGCTTAAAGATCCACCGAGCGAGGATGAAGTGCCCGTTGGGAGCAGAAGCAACACAACGCACAGGTGTTACACCTGGTGAGACGCAGGAGGTGCCAGGCCCGGAGTCACCCCATAGTGCCCAGAACCTCCAAGTGTTGCAGACAACTCCCTCGAGCATCAAGTCTGACAGGAGGCGGATCAAATGGCCTGCAGCTAGCATGACCTCACTCTGGAAGCAGTTCGATGACGATGTCGACCAAATTCTGGAGGCAATGGCGAAAGGAGAGGCCGACAGGAAGCTACAAGCTATGACAACAATCATTGTCAGCATCGCAGCTGAACGGTTCGGCGAGGAGGAGAAGGAAAGCTCCGGAACATCTTACTCAAAGAATCAAAGAGCTGTAAGGATCCACAACATCAGAAAGGAGATGAAAGTGCTGAAGTCCCAGTACAAGGTGGCAGGAGAAGAGGAACGCACTGGCCTAGCCCAGCTAATGTGCATCCTTCGGAAAAACATCAGAGTTCTCCGCCGGGCCGAGTGGCATCGGAGGCGGCGGCGCGAGAGAGAACGTAAACGTGCTGCTTTCATCGCTAACCCCTTCAAGTTCACTAAGGATTTGCTGGGGCAGAAGCGCAGTGGCAAACTGGCCTCCTCGCAGGATGACATAGACCAACATCTGAAGCAGAGGTACAGCGACCCCGCAAGAGAGCAGGAGTTGGGAGAGTGTAACAACCTAATAGACCCCCCTGAACCAGAAGTGCAGTTCGACATGTCGGAGCTGCAGCTAAAGGAAGTCAGGGAGGTTGTCCGCAAAGCAAGGGCAAGCTCTGCTCCAGGACCGAGTGGCACTTCATACAAAGTGTATAAGTACTGTCCCAAACTCCTGCTGCGTCTGTGGTACATCTTGCGAGTCTTCTGGAGAAGGGGGAGGATCCCTGATCAATGGAGAGTGGCTGAAGGGGTATGGATCCCGAAGGAGGAAAACTCCACTCAGCTAGACCAGTTCCGCATCATCTCCCTGCTGTGTGTTGAGGCAAAGGTTTTCTTCAGCGCTGTTTCCAATCGGCTGTGTACCTACCTGGCAGAGAACACCTACATCGATACATCTGTCCAGAAAGGTGGCATTTCAGGAATGCCAGGATGTCTGGAGCATACCGGTGTGGTGACACAGCTTATTCGGGAGGCCAGAGAGAACAAGGGCAACCTGTCAGTGCTGTGGCTTGACCTGGAGAATGCATTCGGCTCCATTCCACACAAGCTGGTTCAGTTCACTTTGACAAAACATCATGTCCCAAGCAGGTGTAGAGACCTCATCGCTGATTATTACAGCAATTTCAGGATGAGGGTCTCTTCAGGAGCAATAACATCCAGTTGGCACAAGGTGGAGATCGGTATCATCACAGGGTGTACTATCTCTGTGACATTGTTCTCCCTAGCCATGAACATGCTCACTAAGTCTGCTGAGCCAGAGTGCAGAGGGCCCCGCACGAATTCCGGACAACGGCAACCACCCATCAGGGCATTCATGGATGACCTCACAGTCATGACAGAATCAGTCCCAGGCTGCCGGTGGATTCTGAAGGGGCTTGAAGAGCTGGTGGAGTGGGCCCGGATGCGTTTCAAACCCGCCAAATCCAGATCAATGGTGCTGAGGAAAGGGAAGGTGGTGGACAAGTTCCGGTTTAACATCGCAGACACAGCCATCCCATCTATCTCAGAGAAGCCAGTCAAGAGCTTGGGAAAAGTTTTTGACTGCTCTCTGAGAGACACAACATCTATCCAGTCGACCTGCACTGAGTTGGATGGCTGGCTGAAATCCGTGGACAAGTCAGGCCTACCTGGGAAGTTTAAAGCCTGGGTCTACCAACATGGCATTCTTCCCAGGATTCTGTGGCCCCTCCTTGTCTATGCGGTCCCTATCTCAACAGTTGAGACCCTAGAGAGGAGGGTCAGCAACCACCTCCGGAGATGGCTTGGGTTACCAAGGAGCCTGAGCAGCATTGCACTCTACGGGAACACCAACAAGCTGCAACTGCCTTTCAAATCCTTGGAGGAGGAATTCAAGGTAACTAGAGCCAGAGAAGTGGTTCAATACAGGGACTCAAGTGATCCGAAGGTGGCTAAAGCAGGGATCCAAGTGAGGACTGGCAGGAAATGGAGGGCAGAGGAAGCAGTTCAAGAGGCAGAGGCAAGGCTGCGTCACAAGAGCCTGGTGGGAGTGGTCACACGAGGTCGAGCTGGGCTAGGATCCTTTCCAACTTCCCAAATGAACACCAGGGGGAAGGAAGGGCACCGTCTTGTTCAGGAGGAGGTGAGAGCAGCAGTGGAGGAGACAAGAACCTGCAAGGCAGTGGGAATGAAGCAACAGGGAGCTTGGACGAGATGGGAGAATGTGGTTGAGAGGAAAGTGACCTGGGCTGAGCTTTGGAAAGCCGAGCCTCACCGCATCAAATTCATAATCCAGGCAGTGTATGATGTGCTTCCAAGCCCGTCAAATCTGCACACATGGGGCATAGCAGAGACACCAGCATGCCCATTGTGTTCCAAGCGAGGAACCCTGGAACACATCCTCAGTTGCTGTACAAAGGCACTTGGAGATGGACGGTACAGGTGGAGGCATGACCAAGTCCTGAAGACCATTGCTGAAGCCATCAGCGCAGGACTGGCGTGGTCAAAGCAGTTCCGACACTCCAAGGACACCATCGCCTTTGTCAGAGCTGGGGACAAGCCAACTTCTGCCAGAAAAACATCTGCAGGCATCCTGACGTCTGCAAGAGACTGGCAGTTGTTGGTGGACCTTGAACATCAGCTGAAGTTCCCC
>CM051006.1:7331882-7334382 GCA_027704905.1 Muraenolepis orangiensis
AGGGCGAGGCTCACCACTCGACCATAATAATATGTTTATATTATTGAGACTCATATGCGTTATTTGATTATTGAACCTTTTCTTTTCACTTCAGGAAGTCTCATAGAGGTTCCGGCACTTCTTTTGCAAGAAAGACTTGTATAGCATAAGTCATAACAAAAAGGTGCCATTTCTCTTCTTCTTCTTCATGCCAGACACCAACATGAAGAGCAGCAGCTATGATGCTGAGCACAGCCGAGAGGAGTCCTCCACCGGGAAGCCATTTTGTGGAAGAACGCTTCGGTGTGTCCTTGTGACACTGTATCCAATATCTGGTTCAAACTCCTTAATTATCAATTAAATAAAAACGTTGTAAATGTATATATATATATTACATTATTTATTTATTATATATATATATATATATATATATGTATATATATAAATAATATGATATGATAAGATATGAGCATGTTTCCATGGATGATTGATTCGTGATTGCCTTCTTCTACCTTAACCGTACGCTAGCGTCTTGCTTCTGTACGGCGCGGTGCTGCTGACACTGGTGTTGAAGAACTACTACCCTTGGTCATCCCCATCATCACCATCACCACCACCACCACCTCCAGACTCTTGGGTCAATTCTGCGCCCGATGACCCGTTGAAAAGGAAGGACTGCTCCGAACTCCTGGAGCCCATCTCCGGCAATGCTTTCATGGAGTTGGTATGAAACAAACAAACAAACAAACAAACAAACACACAAACAGATGAAGATGAGGACGATTGCTATGTGTGCTCCTGGGAGGGCCGGGGTCATACAGCCATACCTGTTTTACTTGTATTTATGATATGCGACCCACAAACTAAAGTTTTCGGAATATTATTGTTTTGCCTTTGTAACTCATAATTAAACCTAATTTACAATTTCATTCAGAATTTTGGGATACCCATTTATGGCCCAAGGAGGAAGAACCCTATCGATTCTAACATTTGACACTAGGGGGCGTTTAAAAACGTGAAAATCCCATTTTCAGCTGTATTCCTGGAACCGATTGTCTGAAGTTAGGTCTGGACCTGACAATGTCACCTTTCACGTTCTTGTCATTGGTCTCTGCTTTTCGGGTTCCAAATTTTGCCACCAGGTGGCGCTTTATAACAAATGATGTACTGTTTTTGGTCATATCTCTGGAATCAGTCGTCCGATTAACACCGAATCAAGACCAGATGCGTGGTGATTTAAAATTAGCCCAAAACCTAATGCATATGACCAAGGGTTATTCATGTGTAAGGTCTTTATCGCAATACAATCGTTGCTATCGAGGATTGGGTGCAGTTCAGTAATATACCTCTAGCCGACGCTTCCTGGCGGCATTAGCCTTGTTTTAACATGTATAATGCACATACACAGTCCAGTTTAGATAATGATAACACACAGCTTTGGTTTCATATTTAACACATTTTTAACCTTTATTTGAGTTTGTCTCTGCTGTGGCCAGAGTCCCACAGCAGCTAGGATTAAGAACAGCGGTGGCTGCTTAATTGGGACAGACTGGGTCAGTCCATTGGAGGGGGAATGTGATGTGATGGATTGTTGTTTGCGTTGTTCCCCCTTGTGTCATTTGGTTCAGCCCATTTGGTGGATATATTTATTCTCGCTAATGTTTCCAGTTTGGTTTCTTTTATGGTCAGCCTCATTCACCCGGCGTTTTATTATTTTGACCTAGTTTTTTTCCTTTTTGATATTTGTTTTTCTTCTTCTATTGGCCGGGTATAATAAAACCAATCGGTGCTCGGTCCTTCACAACTGAATTCCCAAAGCCACTGAATTCAGATGCCTGTTGTTAAGGAGCAGGTGGGGGTGTCAGGGCCCTGTGCTCAAGGACACTGCGGCAGACGACGCTGCCACCAGCCATTAGACTGGCTACTAAGGACACAGGGTGATGAGGAACCCGGTTTAACGCAAGAGTTTGAATCATTGTGAACAGAGCAGATGGTACATGCTAGAGCTCTCTCCTCTTCAAGTGTGTGTGATGGTGCTGGAGGATGTTTTAACCTGTGAGACCTTGATTAACAATGACCCACAGGTGTGCAGCCTCACCAGCCATCGAGTAATCACTGTTACTCAGGCCAGGTGAGGCTGCACAAACCAGCCACCAACCACACACACACTCCGCAAACACCGACAGGTAGACTGCAGATTGGGGGAGACCGGGGGTTCGAACACGGACACCTATGTCACCCAACACACTCTTACCACTTAGATGCACATATGAAATGACTGTCTTTTTACCCCCCCCCCCCCCCCCCCCCCACTTGTCAGCTCTTTTCTGGGAGGTGGGTCCTGCAGGAGGCCTACTCCAGTGACTACATTGACCAGTTTGCCCTGACCAAAGCCAGGAGCTCCTGGGCGGAGTTCACTCGAGAGCCCGGGGGCACTATCTACCTGCACATGGCCCACATGCTGAGGGGCCCGTGAGTGGCTTTCACTTTCACCTTCACTTTCACCTTCACTTTCACCTTC
>CM051006.1:7336882-7339382 GCA_027704905.1 Muraenolepis orangiensis
GATCAAGTTGTCACACAAGTTGTGAGTTCTCCAGTAGTGCGATGCTTCATCTCAGAGCTCTCAGATGTTTAAAGTGGAATATAGGTCAATCAATGTTCTGCACTTTCTGCGATTGCTATAATTATGATTTTTTATTGCGTTGCTTTGCAATCAAATAAATAGTTTGTCTCTGATGTCAATACATGTCAATGTCTCTGTGAACTAAGTTAATGTTGCAGCTTGAGTTCAGCGTGATTCATAATAACAGGTGGTGCACACGGCACAATTTAGATTGCTTCGCAAATGACCTACTACCTCTCTTTGTTTGGAGATAATCCAGCATTTAAGTGACAACATTTTAGTTTCGACAGTTGCAGAATGTTGTAGAATGAGCTATGGTATTAAGAGATACAGCTATGTAAACATGAGTGACATACTAACAACTTGTAAAGACATTTAGATAATAATTATTCTAAATCCCAGCCACCAATACGTTAGTACTTTGCATATACTGTATTTTTACATAGTCTACATCTTATATTTTGCAAAACATTGGAAATAGATCAATCCGATTTTCTCATATATTTCTTGTTCTTGGGGTCTGGGAACCAGGTCTGGGAACCACCAAAGTAGATTATAGCCCTTGTAAATCATTGGATATCACATATGAAGCTGCAAGCAGGAAAACCAGCTGTGAGTTTTGGCGTTTCGGCAGCGTGTGTAACCCAAGCGTGAGAGGAAGATGACAGCTCAGGCTCGTCTTTGTGATAGAGATGTTCAGCCAGCTTGGGTACCACAAGTGATTCCACAAATGGCACAGAGAGACAAGCCATAAAAAGGCGGTACAAAACGCAATATGAATAACATGAGTTGTTTTTCTGTTGTTCTCTCTCTCTCTCTCTCTCTCTCTCTCTCTCTCTCTCTCTCTCTCTCTCTCTCTCTCTCTCTCTCTCTCTCTCTCTCTCTCTCTCTCTCTCTCTCTCTCTCTCTCTCTCTCTGAGTCTCTCTCTCTCTCTCTCTCTCTCTCTCTCTCTCTCTCTCTCTCTCGTTTATTAGCTTATTATTAATAACGGCGCATTCGGTATTCTGATAGGATGGGGTTCTTCTGTGTCCATTGATTCATGGTGGAGATGTATTCTTTTGAAGTGGTCATGTATTAGACTGAGCTGTCTACTGCCACAGTTGGGTCAGTCTTGCCAGTGTCTGCCACACATCTGGGCCAGCTGCTCGGATCCTATTAACTTCGAATAAAAAAAAAAGCCTCTTTTATTTTTAAACGTTTTTTTTTTTTTGGTGAGAGGCTGGCCTCAGATTGATGTCTGTATGAATATGCAAACCCGTGGTCCTGGGTCTGATTTAGAGAGCGGTGACATCATGGAATGGTTCAAGCATCTGTGCCTTGTAGAGGAGGGCTGATTCTGTCTGTCTGTCTGTCCGTCCGGCCTGGTAAACAACTGGGGGAAGAGTTGGCGCGGCTTCAATCGGGGAGATTTAGTGAGACGGCGCTTACTTACTTACTTACTGCACACACAGGATGCAGTATGTACCTTTTTATGATGAATTAGGATGTGGTAAACACCCCAAAAAGATGAAAACAAAATAAAAGGATATGCATAACCCTTATTTTATTTTCATATTTTTTTTCATGTCTTCTTTTGGGATTGCATCACTCAGTCATTGTCAGTGTTTGGTGGTTAATGTAGCAGTTGCCACCAGCCATTAAAATGGCTACTTGAGGGCTCCTCCCGAAGACAAGGTGACAGGGTGACGAGCAATCTGGTTTATTGCAAGAGTTGATGTGTGTGAATCATGATGTACAGAGCAGATGGAACATCTCCTCCTCTAGTGTGTGTGTGTGTGGTGGAGGCAAGAGTTTGAATCATGGTGTACAGCACAGAGGCAACATCTCCTCCTCTAGTGTGTGTGTGTGTGTGTGTGGTGGAGGCAAGAGTTTGAATCATGGTGTACAGCGCAGATGGAACATCTCCTCCTCTAGTGTGTGTGTGTGTGTGTGTGGTGGAGGCAAGAGTTTGAATCATGGTGTACAGCGCAGAGGCAACATCTCCTCCTCTAGTGTGTGTGTGTGTGTGTGTGGTGGAGGCAAGAGTTTGAATCATGGTGTACAGCGCAGATGGAACATCTCCTCCTCTAGTGTGTGTGTGTGTGTGTGTGGTGGAGGCAAGAGTTTGAATCATGGTGTACAGCGCAGAGGGAACATCTCCTCCTCTAGTGTGTGTGTGTGTGTGTGTGGTGGAGGCAAGAGTTTGAATCATGGTGTACAGCGCAGATGGAACATCTCCTCCTCTAGTGTGTGTGTGTGTGTGTGTGGTGGAGGCAAGAGTTTGAATCATGGTGTACAGCGCAGAGGGAACATCTCCTCCTCTAGTGTGTGTGTGTGTGTGTGTGGTGGAGGCAAGAGTTTGAATCATGGTGTACAGCGCAGATGGAACATCTCCTCCTCTAGTGTGTGTGTGTGTGTGTGTGGTGGAGGCAAGAGTTTGAATCATGGTGTACAGCGCAG
>CM051006.1:7344382-7424382 GCA_027704905.1 Muraenolepis orangiensis
GCTCAACCATTGACCTCGTTCCTCCCCGCCTCATTTGTCTCAATGACGAAAAATGACTTTTTAGCTTTCCTTCATCCATATTCATGCATGCGATGTTATGGCTTCCAAACAGCCAGCCGATGGCTGATGAATGCCAAATGGATACATGTGCTCGGGGAACATGTGGGTTTTATTGTGTGGAGTCAAAGTCCCATTGTAATAGGTTCATCGTGTATGCTGCACTTAGGTATTCACGGGATGATATCTAATTCTCTCTCATCACCGCACATTAAAAACCAAAGAAATAGATACGTTTTTTTTACTGTACTAGTAATGTACAGTATATGTGTGTGTGTCAATACATTGATTATCCTGATGAAAAAAGTCAACGTTATGTCATGTATGCATATGTCAATTCCCTTTTACGTTGTTGCTCAGCATCTCCCTTTTACATTTATTTTGCATGTCACTCACAGCACTTTCATGACTTTCCCTTTATTATTTCTTTATAACTTTAATCGTACGCCTCTATTAGCATATTCCCTTTTTGCCTTACTCGTTCTGTCTATTTCCAACCAGCCAAATGCGTTTCAGTTCTCCTGCAAGATACGTTTGTAAATGTGTAAATTCAACTGAACTAGTGCCTTTAAAGTTGTACTTTGCACACGCGTACATTTTTTAAACATGATGCTGCTATTGCTGTTTTGCTTGGCTGCTATTCAGCTGCTATTTAGCCAACTTTCTTTTATTTAGCCTACACCCTAATATTTCCCTGTTGCTTTATTTTTTTAACGAGGTACTGATTATACAACAGTTTAACCGCACAACCGTTTGAAGTAAGAAAGTTGAACTTTACGAAGTGCGAAGAAATGTTTTGCTCTGTTGGAGATCGTTATTCGAGGTTACATAGGTGTTACAGGTGTTGTTGGCATGTCAGCATTTATGTGCTAAAACAATCTCCTCTTAAACACATTGAATATTCATTTGTATCTACCTGATACCTGTATCTATACTGATACTTGGGCCACGAATTACACATATACAGTATGTTTGTCAATTTCAAAGTTGAGTTTAGAAATGAATTTAGAACGTTTTTTTTTCGAAAGAAAGTATACTAGGAAACTACGTCATTAGAAAGACGACACACACCCACAACTGGCCTGAGTGATGTCATACCGTTCTCTGTCCACGAATGACCCAGAGCCGATGAAGATTAACGTGTTAACACGATGCCCGCGTGTTTCGTACCAGGATGTAGTCAAACGAGCGACCGCTCTTTCTCGATCTTTCGCGACCTGGCTGATAAAAAGATCGCTGGATAAAAAAACATGTCACGTTGGTGAGATATTGATGACTCGCAAGTGACGTCAAATCTAATTAAAATATGACCGGAGAACCGGAAGTCGGCCATGTTGGTGGATATACAATCTGCTATCAGCTACAGACTCACTATTAGTCAGGTGTTTGAAGCTCTTTGTTTCGTTCCTTTCGAGCGTCTCTATCAGTCATGCCATATATTTGCACAGTGTACAATTGTCGCCACAATAGCACTCCAACATTGGCCAACGTTTTTTGGAATTCCTTCTATAATCAAAAATCAAGGATTCAAGATTCAAGATTCATGATTTTTATTGGCCATTTGAACATTGGGACAATGGAATGCTTACTCCCCATTCCCTCCAGCAGCGTGAATTTAAAAAACAGTACAAAAAAATACTATACACATAAAAAATTAACATAAAAAAGAACCATAAAGTGACTGATGGATGATATGTACATGTGTTGAATTGTGCAAAAATATTTAAAAGCATGTTAAAGTGCCAGTAGTGCAGCAGCATCATGAATACAGTACAGGACAGTGCAGTAACTGTAGTGAGTCCAGAAAGTCCAGCAAAAGTATGATAGTGTAATGTTAATGACAACGTTATGATAGTGTCAGCACTCCTAGCAGTTCAGTAGGCGCACTGCCCTGTGGATAGAAAATATCTTGTATACTCTTCAGTCAGTCCACCAATACAGTTCACCAGATCACCAGATCACCCCTTCACCGGTTCACCAGATCACCCCTTCACCAGATCACCCCTTCACCGGTTCACCAGATCACCCCTTCACCGGTTCACCAGATCACCCCTTCACCGGTTCACCAGATCACCCCTTCACCGGTTCACCAGATCACCCCTTTGAGGTCAGAAACTTCTTCACAGAGGCTGGGAGTCAACCCTGAGAAGAGATGCATGGTGTTGTGCGAAACAGTGAGACTGAAAACACATTGATTCCCATGTGTTGTTTTGGACCCCGGAGCAGGCCAAAAGCCTCACACCCCATTCCGTTGGATTTGCCCCAACTGCTCATATGCTAATAACTGGTGATCCTTGAATGAAAGCTAAACAATATTTTTTATTTATTTATCTTAAAACCACCACTGACCTTTCAACCATTCAACAACATTCCCTGGACATGGGCCTCATTCTTGTAGCGGCCATCTTGGTTTTTCCATCTCGGTTCTAAGGGCTAGCTTGACGGGGGAACTGAATGTGGAACATATGGGAGATATCAGGGAACTTCATCTCTGACCGGAATTCACAGACCGTTGACTTGGAAGTTGTCAGACGATGATCTAGTTATCTAGGACGATGTCTGGGTGTAAATTTGTTGACATAGCTGGCCTATTGTGTTTACAAAGTTGGTTAACCATAGCCTTAACCAAGCCTTAACCTTAACCAATTGTCGACCGCTGACAACATGGCTGGTAACATGCTGCTTACTGGGACAATTAGAAGGTCACCGGTCCAGTGTGGTCCGTTTGGCTGTCCTAGAGTAGGCCTACCTTCCTTTGTGGAAGATTCATGTCTGTCTTTTTTTTTGTCGTATCACGCGGTCTGTCCCTTTTTGTTCTTAAATGTTACTACAGAAATCCTTGACCTTTTACCCTTAACCTTTGACCTACATGCACTCAAAGAGAGCGTGTTTTGTCTGTGACCAACACACTCACCCCTTGCCCCTAAGTGTTGTACAAGATGTTTTTGTTACGTTTGGTCAATCTATTTTCGTAATTGTTGGCTTCTCCCAGCTTATCTTCATTGTGTGTGTGTGTGTGTGTGTGTGTGTGTGTGTGTGTGTGTGTGTGTGTGTGTGTGTGTGTGTGTGTGTGTGTGTGTGTGTGTGTGTGTGGTGTGGTGTGGTGTGGTGTGGTGTGTGTGTGTGTGTGAGTGTGCACGTGCGCGTGTGTGTGTGTGTGTGTGTGTGTGTGTGAGCACGTTCAGGTGCTGGTGAAAGTAGGGTGCAATCAGTGGGCTGCAGTGTTTCGTAACCTCACTCCCGTGTCCCTCTCTCAGCCTCTTACACCACCCAGGGAGAGAGGAAGAGGAAGAGAGACACTCAGAGAGAGAGAGAGAGAGAGAGAGAGAGAGAGAGAGAGAGAGAGAGAGAGAGAGAGAGAGAGAGAGAGAGAGAGAGAGAGAGAGAGAGAGAGAGAGAGAGAGAGACACACACACACACACACACACACATGCACATACTGAGAGAGTTAAAATAAGGATTAAGGGGGATAAGGAGATACTTGAGAGGAGACTTTAAAAGGACAAAGGACCCCACACACACTCAAGAGGAGCAGAAGGAGAACGCAGTGTCCTGACAGGGTCAGAGTGATGGGTCGAGATACCAAGAAACCCCCCCCCCCCCGCATGTAAGGTTCTCATGAAGCAATCTGGGTACCATCTCTTCTCCCCTTCTTCTCTGTGGTCCGGTCGCCGGTTCCGCAGCATCCAAGGACTACCACCAGGTTCAAGGACCGTTTTTATCCACAGGGCAGTGCGCCTGCTGAACTGCTAGGAGTGCTGCCACTATCATAACCTTTTCATCCATACTACATAACACTATTATACACTATCATACTTTTGGTATATCTGGACAATCTGGACTCATTACAGTTACTGCACTGTACTGCACTGTATTCATGATGCTGCTGCACTACTGGCACTTTAAAATGCTTTTAAAATGCTTTTTGCACAATTCAACATATGTACATATCATCCATCAGTCACTTTATTGTTATTTTTATTGTGTACAGTATTGTTATAGTATAGTGTTGTATAGTATAAGTATAGCACATCGTATAGTATGTAGTGTTAAATTGTTGGAAACTCATACTACAGGAGGGAGTATGCATGGGGAGTAAGCATTGCATTGTACTTGTTGCATATGGCAATTAAACCTTGATTCAATCTTGAATCTTGAATCTTGCAAGACGGGGGTCTGAGGTGCCTTCAGTGTTGACATGAGGTCCAGTGCCTCTGCTATATCGCACTGGGAGGAGTGATTTAGTCATGACAGTTCGGTCCAGACAGAACATTTGATACATCCATTTAGATAGACAGACAGGTAGGCAGGCAGGCAGATGAACAGATAGACAGACAGACAGACAGACAGACAGACAGACTGACTGACTGACTGACTGACTGACTGACTGACTGACTGACTGACTGACTGACTGACTGACTGACTGACTGACTGATTGACAGATGGAAAGAATACATTAGCGATGGCGCGTTTATTGACATTTTTACTGGCAGAAGCACGCAAGTGTGCTAACTGTGAGATCAGGTCGAGGGTACAGAGCAGAGTAGGGCAGTGAAGGTCAGAGTCTGTGCGTTCAGACAGTGGCTGAATCCAGTTTTCAATCCAATTTCCCTGAAATAGGATGACACATTATTCGACCTTGCAGCTTGACTTGAAACCCGCCGCCCAATGGAACAATGGAGGATGACTGCATGTAATTTTACATAAAGACCAGCAGACTAACAGGAAATAATGCTATGAAAAATCCCATTAATTTCCTCCTATAGAGTTGAATGATTTAGTTTAACTGTTCTCTGTAGGCCTGTACAATTTGACTGGCTATGCATTAAAAAGCCATTACATTTCTCTTTAATAAGGCAGTCCATTGTGGTTCATTATGTTTTTGTGAATTGTGAATCAAAAAGTATAATGCATTCGCTGTTACAACAAATCATATCAGGACAGTTTTCTTGAGATATTGGTACGGAAGATTATTAGGGCCAGGCATAAAAAAAGAAGATTTTTTATATATTTTGCATGTCGAGAATAAAGTCGAAATGTCGAGAATAAAGTCGAAATGTCGAGAATAAAGTCGAAATACAATTTTGAGAATAAAGTCGAAATGTCGAGAATAATGTTGAAATACCATTTTGAGAAAAAGGTTTGACATTTGACTTGACTTTATTCTTGACATTTCGACTTTATTCTTGACATTTCGACTTTATTCTCGACGTGCAAAATAAATAAAAAATCTTCCTCTCCTTTTTATTTTTTTATGCCTGTCCCTAATACTCTTCCGTATATTGGAGACTTGTACTGCTCTGTATTGTTTTAGATACGTGCTTCCTCTCTCTCGCAATGGACCTTATTCACCTGCTCCTGTCAGCTCCTTACATTCTAAACGCTAACATGCTAACGTGCTAAACCCACCCAGTTAGCGTTTGGAACTCAGGTGGAACCGAGATGGCCCCTCTGAGAAGAAACCCACGGCCCATAAGGAATGTTGGTTGGTTTGTCCGAGGGGTCACACGGTGTGGTGTCGGCTTGCTGCAGGAATCTGTCTCAGGCTCGCCGCTTGTTGGATTTGGCAACAAACAAAAAAAAAACAGTGTTATCCGGAAACTCACAGGGGTGCATCAAAATCTCCCCGTGTATTCCTGAAATGTTCAGAATGCCTGCACGACAAGGACCATTTAAAAGAGCAGCTCGATATGCCTTTTTACCAACGAACAAATACGGATGAAAATGTATTAAGTAAACCATTTGTTCATGTGAACAAAAGGTTTTTTCTACCAGTTTCCTTGGCTTGGATACATACAAAAATGTCTTATCGTTGTATATACCGTTTTAAACCCTGCTATGTTTTTAATGGTTTTCTGTGTTTCATTAGCCTACTTTGTGCAAAGGGAAACAACACACAACATATCTAAGAGTATAATAGAGTATAGCAAATAATACACGAAGTATAAATAAAATAAACAAATAAAATTAAAAAAATTTAATAATAATAAATAAAAATACAAAATAATTTTTTGTTTTGTAGCACACTAAAGATAAGATAAGTGTTTTGTGGAAGTATAAGTTGTGTGACTGTGAGGCGGTCGAGGCAGAGCGGGGCCCTTCGAGGCCCCTGAGATGCCCTGTGTCTATTCTTACTTCTCTCCTAATGAGCTTCCACTTTTAGACCATTCATTAAAACATCTTACTGCTCGGGTCAATCTCACTAACACACACACACACACACACGCACACACACACACACACACACGCACACACATGCACACACATACATGCACACACACACGTACACGCACACACAAGCACATGCACGCATACACACACACACACACACACACACTAGCACAAACACACTAGCACAAACACACACACACACACACGCACGCACGCACGCACGCACGCACGCACGCACGCACGCACGCACGCACGCACGCACGCACGCACGCACGCACGCACGCACGCACACACACACACACACACACACACACACACACACACACACACACACGCACATCTCTGTAATGTTTACTCTCTCTCTCTCTTCTTTTCTTTGTACCTGATGAAATCAAGATTTAAGATTCCAGATGTTTTTATTTGCCAGTCCAATAGAATGCCTCCTCCCAATTCCTTCCTCCCAGTATGAATGTCCTACAATTGAACACTATATACTACTATAAGTACTATACTTTACAACATTATACTATAATATATGCATAATACTGTACACAACAAAAATAACAATACAAATAACAATAAAGTGACTGGATGGATGATACACACAATGCATATGTTGAATTGTTGAATTGTTGAATTGTGCAAAAAGCATTAAAATATAATTTTGTGCCAGTAGTGCAGCAGCATCATGAATACAGTATGATAGTGTAATGTTAATGACATGTTATGATAGTGTAATGTTAATGACATGTTATGATAGTGTAATGTTAATGACATGTTATGATAGTGTAATGTTAATGACATGTTATGATAGTGTAATGTTAATGACATGTTATGATAGTGTAATGTTAATGACATGTTATGATAGTGTAATGTTAATGACATGTTATGATAGTGTAATGTTAATGACAATGTTATGATAGTGTAATGTTAATGACATGTTATGATAGTGTAATGTTAATGACAATGTTATGATAGTGTAATGTTAATGACATGTTATGATAGTGTAATGTTAATGACAATGTTATGATAGTGTAATGTTAATGACATGTTATGACTGTGTACATACTACTATCTACTGATGCCTAGTCTGGACACATCTTCAGTGATGTTCCTGGAATCATAGGACGTTTCGGGTCTCGCAACATCATACGCCCTCCTCCAGGTGACCCAGCCGGGGCTGATCAGACCCCAGCTTGTGTCCAGATGGCTAGCTAGCTACCATGACTCCATGGCTCCCCTCTTTTGAGCCACAACCATCTTGAGGCCCTCTCTGCCGCATCAGTGGTACTGCGGATGGCTCTCCTCTTTCTCACTCCCTCGATGCCCAAACTGCTGAAGGCTCTGACCAAGGAACGGGCTGCGAATCCTCTGCATCCAACTTCCACCGGGAAACACCTTGCTCTCCAACCAGCCTGCTGACAGTCGCTGACCAGTCCTGCGTACTTGGAGAGCTTCCTTTCAAAGGCTTCTTCCAAGCGATCTTCCCACGGGACTGTCAGCTCCAGCAGCACAGCTTGCTTGGTGGACTCAGACACAAGAACAATGTCTGGTCGCAGGGTGGTGACTGCAATATGGCTGGGGAACTGCAGCTGATGTTCAAGGTCCACCAACAACTGCCAGTCTCTTGCAGACGTCAGGATGCCTGCAGATGTTTTTCTGGCAGAAGTTGGCTTGTCCCCAGCTCTGACAAAGGCGATGGTGTCCTTGGAGTGTCAGAACTGCTTTGACCACGCCAGTCCTGCGCTGATGGCTTCAGCAATGGTCTTCAGGACTTGGTCATGCCTCCACCTGTACCGTCCATCTCCAAGTGCCCTTGTACAGCAACTGAGGATGTGTTCCAGGGTTCCTCGCTTGGAACACAATGGGCATGCTGGTGTCTCTGCTATGCCCCATGTGTGCAGATTTGACGGGCTTGGAAGCACATCATACACTGCCTGGATTAGGAATTTGATGCGGTGAGGCTCGGCTTTCCAAAGCTCAGCCCAGGTCACTTTCCTCTCAACCGCATTCTCCCATCTCGTCCAAGCTCCCTGTTGCTTCATTCCCACTGCCTTGCAGGTTCTTGTCTCCTCCACTGCTGCTCTCACCTCCTCCTGAACAAGACGGCGCCCTTCCTTCCCCCTGGTGTTCATTTGGGGAGTTGGAAAGGATCCTAGCCCAGCTCGACCTCGTGTGACCACTCCCACCAGGCTCTTGTGACGCAGCCTTGCCTCTGCCTCTTGAACTGCTTCCTCTGCCCTCCATTTCCTGCCAGTCCTCACTTGGATCCCTGCTTTAGCCACCTTCGGATCACTTGAGTCCCTGTATTGAACCACTTCTCTGGCTCTAGTTACCTTGAATTCCTCCTCGAAGGATTTGAAAGGCAGTTGCAGCTTGTTGGTGTTCCCGTAGAGTGCAATGCTGCTCAGGCTCCTTGGTAACCCAAGCCATCTCCGGAGGTGGTTGCTGACCCTCCTCTCTAGGGTCTCAACTGTTGAGATAGGGACCGCATAGACAAAGAGGGGCCACAGAATCCTGGGAAGAATGCCATGTTGGTAGACCCAGGCTTTAAACTTCCCAGGTAGGCCTGACTTGTCCACGGATTTCAGCCAGCCATCCAACTCAGTGCAGGTCGACTGGATAGATGTTGTGTCTCTCAGAGAGCAGTCAAAAACTTTTCCCAAGCTCTTGACTGGCTTCTCTGAGATACATTTACATTTAGGGCATTTGGCAGATGCTTTTATCCAAAGCGACTTACAAGGTGTACATTAGTTGAAGCAGACAATAGATAGATGGGATGGCTGTGTCTGCGATGTTAAACCGGAACTTGTCCACCACCTTCCCTTTCCTCAGCACCATTGATCTGGATTTGGCGGGTTTGAAACGCATCCGGGCCCACTCCACCAGCTCTTCAAGCCCCTTCAGAATCCACCGGCAGCCTGGGACTGATTCTGTCATGACTGTGAGGTCACCCATGAATGCCCTGATGGGTGGTTGCCGTTGTCCGGAATTCGTGCGGGGCCCTCTGCACTCTGGCTCAGCAGACTTAGTGAGCATGTTCATGGCTAGGGAGAACAATGTCACAGAGATAGTACACCCTGTGATGATACCGATCTCCACCTTGTGCCAACTGGATGTTATTGCTCCTGAAGAGACCCTCATCCTGAAATTGCTGTAATAATCAGCGATGAGGTCTCTACACCTGCTTGGGACATGATGTTTTGTCAATGTGAACTGAACCAGCTTGTGTGGAATGGAGCCGAATGCATTCTCCAGGTCAAGCCACAGCACTGACAGGTTGCCCTTGTTCTCTCTGGCCTCCCGAATAAGCTGTGTCACCACACCGGTATGCTCCAGACATCCTGGCATTCCTGAAATGCCACCTTTCTGGACAGATGTATCGATGTAGGTGTTCTCTGCCAGGTAGGTACACAGCCGTTTGGAAACAGCGCTGAAGAAAACCTTTGCCTCAACACACAGCAGGGAGATGATGCGGAACTGGTCTAGCTGAGTGGAGTTTTCCTCCTTCGGGATCCATACCCCTTCAGCCACTCTCCATTGATCAGGGATCCTCCCCCTTCTCCAGAAGACTCGCAAGATGTACCACAGACGCAGCAGGAGTTTGGGACAGTACTTATACACGTTGAGTATGTATGAAGTGCCACTCGGTCCTGGAGCAGAGCTTGCCCTTGCTTTGCGGACAACCTCCCTGACTTCCTTTAGCTGCAGCTCCGACATGTCGAACTGCACTTCTGGTTCAGGGGGATCTATGAGGTTGTTACACTCTCCCAACTCCTGCTCTCTTGCGGGGTCGCTGTACGTCTGCTTCAGATGTTGGTCTATGTCATCCTGCGAGGAGGCCAGTTTGCCACTGCGCTTCTGCCCCAGCAAATCCTTAGTGAACTTGAAGGGGTTAGCGATGAAAGCAGCACGTTTACGTGCTCTCTCGCGCCGCCGCCTCCGATGCCACTCGGCCCGGCGGAGAACTCTGATGTTTTTCCGAAGGATGCACATTAGCTGGGCTAGGCCAGTGCGTTCCTCTTCTCCTGCCGCCTTGTACTGGGACTTCAGCACTTTCATCTCCTTTCTGATGTTGTGGATCCTTACAGCTCTTTGATTCTTTGAGTAAGATGTTCCGGAGCTTTTCTTCTCCTCCTCGCCGAACCGTTCAGCTGCGATGCTGACAATGATTGTTGTCATAGCTTGTAGCTTCCTGTCGGCCTCTCCCTTCGCCATTGCCTCCAGAATTTATGATAGTCTAATGTTAATGACAATGTTATGATAGTGTAATGTTAATGACATGTTATGATAGTGTAATGTTAATGACAATGTTATGATAGGGTAATGTTAATGACATGTTATGATAGTGTAATGTTAATGACATGTTATGATAGTGTAATGTTAATGACATGTTATGATAGTCTAATGTTAATGACAATGTTATGATAGTGTAATGTTAATGACAATGTTATGATAGTGTAATGTTAATGACATGTTATGATAGTGTAATGTTAATGACAATGTTATGATAGTGTAATGTTAATGACATGTTATGATAGTGTAATGTTAATGACAATGTTATGATAGTGTAATGTTAATGACATGTTATGATAGTGTAATGTTAATGACAATGTTATGATAGTGTAATGTTAATGACAATGTTATGATAGTCTAATGTTAATGACATGTTATGATAGTGTAATGTTAATGACATGTTATGATAGTGTAATGTTATGATAGTGTAATGTTAATGACAATGTTATGATAGTCTAATGTTAATGACAATGTTATGATAGTCTAATGTTAATGACAATGTTATGATAGTGTAATGTTAATGACAATCTTATGATAGTGTAATGTTAATGACAATGTTATGATAGTCTAATGTTAATGACAATGTTATGATAGTCTAATGTTAATGACAATGTTAAGATAGTCTAATGTTAATGACAATGTTATGATAGTCTAATGTTAATGACAATGTTATGATAGTCTAATGTTAATGACAATGTTAAGATAGTCTAATGTTAATGACAATGTTATGATAGTGGCAGCACTCCTAGCAGTTCAGTGGGTCACTGCCTGTGGATACAAACGGTCCTTGTAACGATAAATACTTGCTTTTCAAAGTATTCGTTCCTACACTTTACTATTATTATTATTATTATTATTATTATTATTATTATTATTATTATTATTATTATTATTAATAATAATAATTATTATTATTATTATTTCACTGCTTTTATAATCCCATACTTGGTAAACCAAGAGCTGAGATTTAGATTAGATTAGATCAAATTAGGTATACAAGGTAAGTATACAAGTATCAACACGGAGTGAGCAGGGGTATGCAGTTATATCAGCAATTGTAGATATATACGTACACATATCTGATGTATCTTTTCTTGGAATCAAAATGTGTGTGTGTGTGTAACACTGGTACAAGGGAACATGCACCAGTGACTCATAGCTCTCCTAGTAGTAGTGTACTCTAGTTAATAGCTCATGATACATGTGTTTTGCCCTTTTTTTCCCCAACACATGTGGATATATTACATACACAAATGATGATACGATACATACATATGACAATAATTATATTCATCACGATGATAATAAGCACCATGTGGTAATGCCAGTGGGAGCCGTGAGAGAGGGAGGATGTCTGCGTTGCATCACCGCACCACTAAGGGTCTAAGGCTAAGAAGCCTTCAAAGCGCCTCCACGTCTCTGTTTAGATTTGGCTGATGATGACATTCAAAACACAACTTCTCCACAATTCACAGAGACATAATGTGCACATTAGAGTCCATTGTATGTAGTGAGTTACAAAGCACTGATCTCAGCGTTGAAGCGCAGTGAATGGGGGTTATTGTCATTCTGTCTGTTTGCTATTATACCAGATAGGCCGTTTGACAATAAAGAAAAAGCTCGCTATTTCCCCCTGCTGGACACCGGGAGGTACGACACGTGAAAGAGGTGTCACTGATTTAGTTCTTGGTTATCTGGGGCCTACTTGTTTTTATGTATTGTTGCAAAAATCCCCCCAAATCGAACATTACTTCATTATGATTATTAATACGAGGCCTACAGCATGTATCATAACTTCACTCCTAAATTCTGAGAGTCCAATCTAATCTAAATCTCAATCTGGAGGATTGAATCCTCTTTATTTATTGGTCACACACATGCACACACACACACAGTGAAATGGAGCAGTGTAGGTAGGGGTCTAGTGCCTTGCTCAGGGGGCACCTCGGCAGGGCCACCCAGGTGTTTTCGAGTCATGTTTCAAGTAGGTCTAATAAAAAAAAAATGGAAGGGCCTTGATTGAACCCCCTTTTTGGGGTCATATTTTCGATAAAAGCGAACAGAAATGTGAGCATGGTGGTTCTTGGCTCTGCTCACCGGCTCACCATGTTGTCTCCCCCGTACCACGGCTGCACTGTCGGCCAATATGAAACTCTTCCGGTGTCTATTTGCTCCATCGCTGCTGCCACATCCTGCTCCTCGCAACGCGTCACCATGGCACCAGAGCAAGCACCACACACCACGTTATCACACACACACACACACACACACACACACACACACACACACACACACACACACACACACACACACACACACACACACACACACACGCACACACACATGCACACACACACACACGCACGCATGCGCACATACACACATAAACACATAAACACACACACATGCGCACATACACACCCACACACACACACACACACACACACACACGCACGCACGCACGCACGCACACACACACACACACACACACACACACACACACACACACACACACACACACACACACACACACACACACAGAAACACACACACACACGCGCACACACACACACACACACACACACACACACACAGAAACACACACACACACGCGCACACACACGCGCACACACACACACACACACACACAGAAACACACACACACACACACACACACACACACACACACACACACACACACACACACTCCATGCACACGCCACTTCCCGGGGGCCCTGACATCTGACATGGGTGTGTGAGATGAGAGAGCAAACTGGCACACTTGTTTTTTTACACTGCCTTGTTACCGCAGATTCACTAAGAAGATTGCACAGAGGAGGAAGTTGCGTTATACAAGGTTCCTCTGGGCTATTTTTAGAGGGTTTGAGGGCTAAATGAAGAGCAGGCCCTGACACTTTGTTACCTTTTCGCTTCTTCTATTTTGTCTTTATATAGATTAATAATAGCATAGGAGGGAAGGTTGAGGCCCAGGGCGCCAGTCTGTGTCTTCTGTCTTGATATAGAATCCAATCTCCCCCTAAAACTGCTTTTATGGGATATTTACTAATCTAAATCTAAATCTGGAGGATTGAATCCTCTTTATTGGTCGCACACACACACACACACACACACACACACACACACGCGCACACACACGCGCGCACACGCACACGCACACGCACACGCACACGCACACAGTGAAATGTGTTTAACTTCCATCCTAGTATTAGGAGCAGTGGGCAGCTATTTTTATATCCAGCTGCCCCCTGGGGGAGCAGCGTGTAGGGGGGGTCTGATGACTTCAGCTCAAGGGCACCTCGGCAGTGCGCCAGGTGTATCTTGGACTTGAACCGGCGACCTTTTCCGATACCCAAAGCCAAGCCAAGTCCCAACAGACTGAGCTGTCCTGCCGCCCACATCTTCACCTTTCATGCCGACTACTGCATTTGTTTTCGATGTTCTTTCTTGGGGTTTTGAGGTTTGAGTTTGAACCCTTTGCTTCCCAGGCGTGGGCGGGGGGTGTGGGTTGGGCCTGTGAAGCCCTGTGGGTGGGAAGCTTAACTGTCAGTAACGGCTATGTCAATAAAACTGAGCTGAAGTTGATTTGGTTTATATCAAAACACAGTTGGACACAGTTACACAATGTGTCCTCCAATGCTATTATAGATTGCGTGCTTGAGGTAGATATTGTTCTATTGTTTGCCAACTTTTTGTACTTTTACCTAAACTTTTTCTACTTCTACCTGAGCACTGGTTCAGTTCTTTGTGAGACCTGTTAGGTAATGAAATGCACTTATGATGACTTCTGGTGACGAGTTGTTCTCTCACCTTCCTTTGTTGAAACACACTATTGTAAGTCGCTTTGGACAAAAGCAAAAAGAATGCTACTGTTATGTAATGTAATGTAATGTAATGTAATGTAATGTGTGCAGCGAATATATGCTTGGCTCAGTGTACTAGCGTGCTTGTAGTATTAAGTGACCAAGCCCTGGGTTATTTAATAGGAGGAAGCATTCAATACGGGGCTAATTGTCACAACATTGGCACCGAGACACATGAGAAGGTCTTAACTACCGACGTCTCTGACGTCACTTTGACGGTTGGCTTCATTCATTCTAAAACGACAGCAGGACAGCCCCTCCCTCGTCTTATTGTGTCTTATTTATTCAAGCTATTTTAGCACCGGTTCATGTTTCATTGTGTTTGTGTGCGATTTATTGTCTGCGGTCTCCCGTGGAACAGGTTTTTGGTGAGAAAGAGTTGAACCCTGGATTGAGTTGAATGGGGAACTAGCGACACCACGTTGGGTCCATCCCAGTCTCGTTTCCAACCACAGTGTAAGCAAGGGATATTTAAAGGTTTTTAGTTAAAGGTATTTTTGCCTTTGTCTGTAGGCCAACGTCAAGAAAACACAGGTTCTCAATCTTAACTTGGAGGATTAAATATTCTTTATTCACATACATGTACACACACACACACACACACACACACACACACACACACACACACACACACACACACACACACACACACACACACACACACACACACACACACACACACACACACACACACACACACACACACACACACACACACACACACACACACACACACACACACACACACACACACACACACACACACACACACACACACACACACACACACACACACACACACACACACACACACACACACACACACACACACACACAGTGAAATGTGTTTCTCTGCATTTAACCCATCGTAGTATTATTAGGATCAGTGGGCAGCTATTTTTATATACAGCTGCCCGGGGGGAGCAGTGTTGGCGTCTGGTGCCTTGCTCCAGGGCACCTCGGCAGTGCGCCTAGGTGTTTCAGGGACTTGAACCGGCGACCTTCCGGTTCCCAAGCCAAGTCCCAACAGACTGAGCTACAAGGTTGGGTTTTGGGTGATGGGTGAGGATGTAATTCATTATGATGAATATAACAGTTATAATAATGGTTACTTCTATGGTTTTCTATATCCAACTTTACTTTACAGCCTATAAGTCTAGAAGAAGTTCTTTGTTGTCTTGACTTGGCTTTTGAGTCTTTCAACCAATTATATTTCTATCCGGTAATAACCGGCATTACAGCATCCAGTACCTGAATTAAACTTACAATACATAACACTTACCATAATACTTGAACTCTTAAATAATAATACACATTACAACTTAACAATTCAGAATCTGAAAGCAACTGCCAAAAAACAGGCGTCGTCATAAAAGCTAACTATAGCCAGGTCCGTAACGGTATAATCAAAGGTATGTTTGGGTCATTATGGAGACTTTTGGAACAATCTTTTTATTCTTAGACACAGCGGGCAGTCTTTGTTGACCTGGCGTGGATGTGAAAGAACAGAGCGGTTGATTCGGGTCTGAGCTAAACTACCACCGTCGCACCCCAAATTGCCATCGCTCAACGCACTTAAGGATTAGAACAATGATAGTCTTTTCACCAGGGGGATCTGACCTGCTGATGAGGTCACACTGTGAACCAAGGCAATGTGTAACTCACTGGCTAGCTACTGCAGCGGAACATTTGGTTTAGAACTAAGTTAGCTGTAAGGTAAGATACAACAATAATGTACAATTGAATGGATTTAGTGCCACAGCAGAAGCACACATTAGTAATAGCGCTATATACATGTATATATTATATAGCGCTTTTTGTTCAAAGCACTTGCCACCCATTCACCCATTCATACACCCATTCATCCACCGACGGCGGGGTCAGCGGTGCAAGGAGACGGCCAGCAGGTCAGGAGCTTTCTCAGGGACACCTCGACACTTTGCCAGAAGGAGTCGGGGGATCGAACCAGCAACCTTCCGGTTATTAGATGACTGCCCTACCCCCTGAGCTACTGTAATTACAGTAGGCCTACACAAGAAAGAGATAGAAATGTTAAATGACATTAGGCCTATCTATTCATAATATATATGAATATATCTATTCATAATATTTATGAATATAGATGTAGATTATAAACATAATTGTTTTATATGTATTATTAAGTTCAACATTGTCCATTGTCCAAAATGTCACCAGTGTGATCATTGGAATTATAGATGTCTGTTGACACGTCCGTGCTGATTATAGTGTATACTGCGGCAGTATCAGTTTGGTGTTTCACTGAAACATGCAATTACCAACACAACCTTGACAAGCAGCCATTAGGGATTCTGACTAAACGTGTCCTCTTTTAGTCAGAGTCCTCTTTTAGTCCTATTGAGTGATTGTATTAAGTGCTTTCTTTTTCAGGGACGCCTATGGGATTGAACCCAAAAAACCCAACACCTTAACCACTACACTCTCCTGCCCCCCCCCCCCCCCCCCCCCCCCCCCCGTCCAATACGAACGACTGAGGAAATATATTATAAATAACAGCTTTCTTTATTCCAGTGGTTCCCAAACTAGGGGGCGCGTCCCCTAGGGGCCCCCCGGAGTTATGACAGCGGGGGGGGGGGGGGGGGGAGGGGGGGGGGCGGTGACTTGTAAAGGTGACTTGTTGTTCCTATTTAGACTTGCCTTTGCAGTTCTGTATAAATTACAGACAATGTTTTAAATACATTTCATAGGAGTGTGCAAGCAAAGGATATGTCTGTAAGCGTCTTTTTGTGGGTGCATGTTGGTGTGTGTGTGTGTGTGTGTGTGTGTGTGTGTGTGTGTGTGTGTGTGTGTGTGTGTGTGAAAGGGGGGGGGTGGGCTGACATCTACAAAGGGGGTCTCTACAGAAAAAGTTTGGATACCATTGCTTTATTCTATGATGAAAATGACACTTTAAGCTTTGACGGCATGTGAAGGTTTTAAGGTGTGGATTATGCTGACACATATCACATCAGAGCTTATTCGTATGCCATGTCCTGCTTTTTCCACCTAATTTCACCTTGTCATCTTTATTAAGCGGCTTGGTTTTGCCTCATTAACCTGAATATGATGCACTGTAAAAAATGTTATAATAATAGAGGTAGCATGACATCCTAAAGGCATTTGTTCAAACATGATATGATTCATTGGTAACTGTATAGCCTACTTTGCGTTTCCAGTATACATTAATTTGTACACATACAGAGCTCCTTGAGTCCTTTAGGATTTAGTCTCATAGGGCTGTTCTTTTTGGGGGAGACCCACTCTGTCTCATTCTCTGGAAATGCCCCACGGACCATTTCAACTCCTGTCCCCTGCTGCCACCACACTGCATTGCTCTCTGGAGACTCAATGATGAGAGGTGTCATCCCTAAAAATGAGGGAGAGAGGAGAGAGAGAGAGAGAGAGAGAGAGAGAGAGAGAGAGAGAGAGAGAGAGAGAGAGAGAGAGAGAGAGAGAGAGAGAGAGAGAGAGAGAGAGAGAGAGAGAGAGAGAGAGTGAGTGAGAGAGCGAGAGACTTAAATAACTTGTCTTACTCTGCCCCCTAGTGGTATTGTAGCGTATAGGTGTTTTAAAGGTAATATTATATTAATTTCATCTTGTTTGTACACACTACACAGTATTCTCCTTTCTCCTCTGACAATTCAGTATGAATTATTTCGTTCTCATTTTCGTTTATTATTAGTATTATTATTTAATAATGTGTAACAATATCATAGGCATATTAAAAAGGTTTTTGGCCAAGATGATGTGTTCTGGGTGCAGATCAGTGTGTGTGTGTGTGTGTGTGTGTGTGTGTGTGTGTGTGTGTGTGAACTCGATAGACGTATTGTACAGCTAAATTCAAAGGGAAGTTCGTGAAGTTCAGTTGTTGTTTTGAATGGTTATCACATAACCGGTGACAAATAATCATATTTCAGTGTCTTTCTGTGACCTGCTCTCCCTGACCCACTTCAGGAGACAATACGGGTCTTATAATACACACACTGGGAGGATATCGGCCCTTGGCTAAGTGATATGGTATCGGCTTAATATGATTGGGGTTTGCCAACTTATTGTACTTTTACCTTATTGTACTTCTACCTGAAAGTATTGTACTTCTACCTGAGCACTGGTTCAGTTCTTTGTGAGACTTGTTAGGAATGAAATGCACTTTTGACTTCTGGTGACGAGTAGTTCTCTGACCTTCCTTTTGTTTTGTAAGTCACTTTGGACAAAAGTGTCTGCTAAATTACTTTAATGTAATGAAATGGAATGCCGCCACGTCAGAGGCTAATTTCACTGTAGAATTCCACATTTGTCCATAACTATACTGCTGATAACACTTAACAACTGCTGATAACACAGGGATTTGATGAGTATGTTTAAACAGCCAGGTCTCACAACACTTTCCAGCGCTAACCTCTGGGAGGTTTTATGGAGTATTTGTGTTCCTCCTGTCTTGCTACAGGTTTCCATACGGCTGATGAGATGAGATGAACTGCCTTTGGTTCCAAATTGAGACGCTTTCCAACCCCCACTGTAGTTTGACCCCTGACCTCTGTTTATAAGAAAAAAACATTGTCTAAGACGTACTTCCTCATTTTAATCTTAAGACATGGAATAAATAAATAAATGCATCTTATTTATATTTTTATTTTGAGTCTTCGTTCCTACCCTCACCTATGGTCATGAACAATGGGTAAATGACCGAAAGGACGAGATCGCGAATACAAGCGGCCAAAATGAGTTTCCTCAGGAGGGTGGCTGGTATCTCCCTGAGGGATAGGGTGAGAAGCTCAGAGTAGAGCCGCTGCTCCTTCACGTAGAAAGAAGCCAGTTGAGGTGGTTCGGGTATCTGGTGAGGATGCTTCCTGGTCGCCTCCCGGGGGAGGTTTTCCAGGCACATCCAACTGGGAGGAGACCAATAACAGTAATTCTAACATCTAAAGGCCTAAATAAAAAGGCCTTCTTAAAAGAGTCCAGGGTCTGTGGAGCCCTTAAATGATGAGGAAGGCCATTCCACAGGCGCGGTGCAGCTGACCAAAAGGCCCGGTCCCCCAGGGGGCGGAGCTTAGTACTGAGGGCCCCGAGGACCAAGCTGTTGGCAGATCTGAGGGTGGAGGTGGCAGTTTGTGGAGTAATGACTTCTTGTAGATAGAGAGGTGCATAACCATTTATGCGTTTGTGTTTGAGTAAGAAACAGGACTTTGTAGTTGATCGGACCTGAATGAGACCGGACGCCAGTGCAATGAAAACAGACAGTCTGTGTTATATGCAAGATACAAGATACAATATTTTTATAGGCCATTTGCAACAAGTACAATGGAATGCTTACACCCCCTTTCCTCCCGCAGTACACATTTCTAAAACAATACTCAACACTATAAAAATACATAAAAATAACCATAAAGTGACTTATGGATGATATGTACATGTTTTGAATTGTGCAAAACGATTTAAAAGCATTTCAAGTGCCAGTAGTGCAGCAGCATCATGAATTCAGTGCAGTACAGTACAGTACAGTCACTGTAATGAGTCCAGAATGTCAAGCAAAGTATGCTCCTGGCAGCAGTATTTTGAATGTACTGCATCTTCCGGATGATCTTTCCAGGGCAAAATGCATGTTGATACCCGTTGAGATTGCTTCTTCATATTACATCTGGGCGGTTATCTGTAATCTCTTCCTGCCTAAAGGCATGTATCCACATAACCATAACACTACGTTATGAATGTATATAGACACATTACTCACATAGAGCACAGGAGCCCCTCCCACGTTCCCCAGACCGACCAAACAATGACACTTTTCCCGACCGGATCTGAGAGTGTGTGAATGTGTTGATAGTTGTGTTTGTGTCTTTGTACATTGCTTTGTTTACACAGTATCGTTATTAGTTTGTATCTGTTTTACATTGGTGTTGATGTTTTTTTTTATTACGTACATATTTAATGTACGTACATATATATACCCATATTCAATTAGATAAGATTAGATTAGATTCAGATGTATTGTCATTGCATCACAGCACAAGTACAGTACAGCGAAAATAATTTGTTATCTAACCAGAGTGCAAATATTACAGTAAAGTACATAGTAATATATAATGTACAGTGGTTAGATAAGATGTAAAAACGGTCTACTAAGTATAAAAACAGGTATAGAATAACTTATAGAGTAGGTATGACAGCAAACATTGCAGACATGTAGTTGCGGAATGACATCATTGAAAATACATGCTACATTATTGATTAGATTAGATTCAAATGTATTGTCATTGCACAGCACAAGTACAGTACAGCGGAAATAATTTGGCATCTAACCAGAGTGCAAATGTTGCAATAATGTCCATGGTAATTAATATATCATATTTATACAGTACATTATACAGTGGTTGAATATGTCAAAACAGTCTACTAAAAAACTACTACTAAAAACAGGTATAAAATAACTTATAGAGTAGGTATGAGATATATGCAGAATTAAAGGTGTATATATATATACACAGGTATGTATACAAGTATAAACATGTAGTGAGCAGGGGTATGCAGTTGTATCACAGTATACATGTATATAAATGTATATACAGCAGGTAGTGAAGCAGGGATGTGTAGTTATATCAGCAGTTGAAGATTGATATATATATTGTTATGGTAAGTACAGTAAAAATGTACATGACTATCATACAGGTATGTACACAATAAATATGTAAACTATGAATATGTCAAGTATAAATATGTAAACTATAGGTAGAGGTAGGGAGTTATGATACAGTGCAAGACCACCACCAAGTATCTGGTTATACATTGATGGTGAAAGGGTATTGTCAGCGTTCAGAGTTTGTATGTTGGGCAGCAGAGGGGAGGGGGGGGGGGCTGTCATCGTGGTACAGAGTTCAGAGGGGGGGGGGGTGGGGGCTGTCATCGTGGTACAGAGTTCAGAGGGAGGGGGGGGGGGGGGGCTGTCATCGTGGTACAGAGTTCAGAGGGGGGGGGGGGGTGGGGGCTGTCATCGTGGTACAGAGTTCAGAGGGGGGGGGGGGGGGGGCTGTCATCGTGGTACAGAGTTCAGAGGGGGGGGGGGGTGGGGGCTGTCATCGTGGTACAGAGTTCAGAGGGAGGGGGGGGGGGGGGGGCTGTCATCGTGGTACAGAGTTCAGAGGGGGGGGGGGGGTGGGGGCTGTCATCGTGGTACAGAGTTCAGAGGGGGGGGGGGGGGGGGGCTGTCATCGTGGTACAGAGTTCAGAGGGGGGGGGGGGGTGGGGGCTGTCATCGTGGTACAGAGTTCAGAGGGGGGGGGGGGGGGGGGGCTGTCATCGTGGTACAGAGTTCAGAGGGAGGGGGGGGGGGGGGCTGTCATCGTGGTACAGAGTTCAGAGAGCAGCTGAGGGGAAGAAGCTGTTCCTAAGCCTGCTTGACTTGGAACAAAGGTTCCTTTAGCGCCTCCCGGAGGGGAGGAGGGCAAACAGTCCCTGGTTGGGGTGAGAGGTGTCGGTTGTGGTGGGTGGTGTTTATTGCAGGGAGGGGAATTCCAACAATGCATTTTTGGCGGTTTTCACCCCCCTCTGCAGTGCTTTGCGGTCGGAAACAGTGCAGTTGCCATAACCACACTGTGATGCAGTTGGTGAAGGATACTTTCAATGGCACACCGGTAAAAGTTCACCAGAATCTGAGGGGACAGATGGGATTTTCCTCAGTCTCCTCAGGAAGAAGAGACGCTGGTGAGCCTTCTTTACCAGTGAGGTAGTATTGAGGGACCAGGAGAGCTCCTCGGAGATGTGGACCCCCAGGAATTTGAAGCTGGAGACATGCTCAACCTCCGCCCCGTTGATGAGGATGGGTCTTTCTGAAGTCCACCATGAGCTCCATGGTCTTCTTGGTGTTGAGGGCCAGGTTGTTGTCAGCGCACCACGCCACCAGGTGCTGGACCTCCTCCCTGTAGGCTGCCTCATCGTTGTTCTTGATGAGGTCCACCACCGTTGTGTCGTCTGCAAACTTGATGATGGTGTTTGTACCATGTGCAGGAGTGCAGTCGTGGGTGATGACTATATGATTGACTATGATCAATGAAGATGTTTGATTGGATTCCCTTGCCCTCTTTGGCTTGGTGGCCATAGGAGTAAAGATGTAATTCTGTATTTAGTAACGCATTGCTTTACGCCACAACGTACTGTAACAAGTTGCCTATGATGTCACCCACACACCCACTTACAGAGGGAATAAAAGGACCACCCTAGCAGGTGACCACCAGGGGGGGGCGCTAGCAGGTTACCATGGTTCTTATGTAACCACCTTATAGGTGATAAAAAAAGGACCATGCCAGCCTTTCTTTTCAGTCTCCCTTGTGACATTTCTTAGAAAGTCTGGAGGAGGAAGAACAATTTGGGCGGGACCGTTTGGGTGGCACTTGAGGTGTGATTGGTCAGAGGGTGGTGGGCTGGACGGGCCAATGGCTGGCTTGCAACGCTAAGATGGTGAAAGCAACGCATTGGGTCAGACGTAATGTAGGCCTAACCCACATCACCTCACAATGCCGTCGTCTGGTAAAATGTGACATCATTTTAACTAAAAGGTCTAAATGGTCACTGTGCGTTACTGTCTGTGTTCAAAATTTAAAGACGCAAATGTGAAATTCTCCTTTTTTTTTCATACCTGGGAGTACTGCGCATGATATAGGCTCGTAATTGGTCATTTACCGTCCTAACTTTATACCAAGTTATACAAGACAGCAATGTCTTTGTCTATAGGATAGAACCACATGTTTCCCTCTTTTTTTCCCCCTCTTACATTTCTGTTGTGGCCTCATGACCTCAATAGAAACTGAATTAGTTCACGGACATTAACAATGTACTACTTTATTTAAACCTCAGAATTTACATCTATTTTATCAAAAATAAAAATTAGAATAAAATAATGTCATTCCATAATCATAAATCATAAGTGTGTAAAGTATTTATATTTAGAAACTACAACAAGTGGGGAACAAACGACAACAAACAACAAAACAAAGATTAAGCTAAATTAACACAGAAAGCCAAACGAATCACAAAAAGAATAATTGGAATGTACTTTTTTTGTATTTTGAATTTCCAAAACGTGATGGTCAGTCAAATAAATCCCTTGGTTGGACTGCAATCCATAATCATTATGCAGCAAAGTCTGCATTCTCTCTTTAATAGAGATTGGATTGGAGTGCATGCCTGGTATTATGTAAATCTTACCAAAATACATACAATACTGTTGGAAGCAATCTGGTATATGGCATTTGGTCTGCGGGGAGATGGAGAAAGTACAGTGTGATGTTCAAGTAACAATATGACATTTTTATTTTTCTATTTGGCTGTATAAGCTCATTATCACTGTCAAACCACAATACTGGATTGCATCAATATTATCTAGTTACATTTTACATCCCATGCACACTTGTATGTGTATACATGTCAAATTGGTATGTATATACCTGTACATTTAGAATATATATATATATATATATATATATATATACCTATATATATATATATATATATACCCATATATATATATATGTATATGCATACATATATGTATATATATATATATATGCATATATCTCATACCTACTTTTATACCTGTTTTTAGTAGTATTTTTTTTAAAGTAGACTGTTTTTATATCTTATTTAACCACTGTACATTACATATTACCATGCACTTCACTGCAACATTTGCTCTCTGGTTAAGATGCCAAATGATAGTCGCTGGACTGTACTGTACATTGCACTTGCTGTGCAATTAAAAAATCGAATCTAATCTAATTTCATATGGCCATGTTTTACCCGGGTTTATTTGTGTTTGGTTGATCTATTTAAAATCATTTCTAGATTGTGTTTTTTTCAATTGTAGTCTGACAGTGGGGATTTCGCAAAGACAATTTCCCCTGCACTTGTACAATAACAACAATACGACTGGAAGAATTGATTCTCATCAATTCTTCCAGCACCCCCCCGTCCCCCCCCCCTCCGACGTCCCAGTGTAACGTTATGGTCGGCCATCCATTTGTTTCCCCACCCCCACCCCCTCTTCTCGGAATATATATATATATATATATATATATATATAGTTTTTTTTTTTCCACCGTTGCCGCCCGGCGCTGCAATATTTCAGAATCTGCCCCTCCGTATATGGCGGACGAAAACCCCCACAGCACACACACACACACAGCAGACACAGGAGCTTCTTCTTCGTCGTTATTATAAGTCCCAAAAAGAAGACCGAGAGAAGGGTGGACGAAAACATGGAGCTTGCGCCACCACCACCACCACCGACGGACTGTGGTGGTGGATGATGAGCAGCTGGAGAAACGCCACCCCGCACCACCGAATGTAACGGTTGGTTGTTGACGGAAATGAAGTTGTTTGGAATTTTTTTTTAAACATTTTTGGAATTTTCGACGAAATAATTACAAATTTTGAGGGGGGGGGGGCGGGGGGGCGGGAGGAAGAGGCGTCCTTCGTTGGTTCGTGTGTGTTTCGTGAGCAGTCACCACACACACACACACACACCGGTCGGGGGGGGGGGGGGGGGGGGCGGTGGAGAATTGCTGCATCTTCATCGTTTTTTTGGGGAGGTAAGTCGGAGCACTTTGGTGGGTTTTTTAACGGTTTAAAAATGGGGGGGGTGGGGGGTGGTGTGATTACAGTTATTATTGTTATGATTATGATTATTATTATTATTATTATTATTATTCAGACTGTTGTCACTGTTATTATGACTGCACAATTGTGAGGAGGATGATGGTTAATGTAGCGACAGCATTCCTACCCTAGGTTTACTAACGATAAGATACTACCCCCCCCCCCCCCAATCACCACTCTCAATCTGTTGATTTTGACAGCTTTTTGTTGAATAACTTAAAGTTTATATTATTATATATATATATATATAGGCTGGAAACAAGTGTGATGTGTTTCCTAGGCCTTTCTACTACACTGCCCTCACTATATAGGGTGTAATGTTTGGGTAACATGAAGGACGCGAAGGGGGTGGAACACCAAACGCCATGTTTTTGTTGAAATTTCCAGAAAAAATTTGACGTTTTTTTCTTAACTATTTCTGAACAATTTCGTAATATTTTTAGTTTTTTTCCCACATGATACTGATATACATACATTGTTCTAGTACAGACCGCGGGGTTAGCGTAAAGGTAACGTTATCGACCGTGTGGAAATAGTTTATTGGATTAAAATGTCATATTTTTTAGCAGTTGGTTTCAGTTGGATTGTGGCGCCACCTGTAGGTAGGTCATTTCCAATTTTTAATTGTAATTAGATTAGTTTGTTTTCAAACGTAGTGATTGGACAATTCTATAGCCTAGTGTATGTTTTATTATAATGTTAATGAATCATAATAATTATTCGCTGACGTCTAAGTTATGTATTCATGGAATGAAGATTATGATTTAATGGAATAATTTTTATTTATCTTTTATTATGTCCTATTACTATTAATACACCCAAACTGTGTATTTAAAGGCATATGGGTCTGCTTCTAGTTGATGCATCTTCTGTTACTAAATTGTGAATGGTTGATCAGTCCTTTCTGTTGAGTTTATAGCCAAACCTTTATATGCTTATAAAATGCAATTGCAACGTCAATATAAATGAAGTAGGAGGTAATTTGACGATAGTATGAGAGAGGGGTGTGTGGTAAGGCATGAATAGTGATTCATATTCCTTTTTATGCTAAATATGTCTGATAGAGTTTGGTTTCTATTTGATTGTAAAGACCTAGTTACTCTCTGCCCTGTTTACTGTTCTCCCTTTTAACAACCTAAAGAATAAAAAGGGCTGTGGGATATTTTCATGTTTTTGTGTGTTCAATCCCCACGAAGGTGCATTGTGACTTCCAACATGGACCACAACTAACTAAATACAGGCCTAATTATAATGGAAATATTTTTTACGCAAATGGAACGAAGAAGAAGAAGAATTTCCATTGCTGGCCTCTATCCAAAAGAGGCCAATGGAATCAACCCTGTCCAATGACCCCGGCTGGGTTATTTCCATGCTCTGTACCAATTGAGCTATACAAACATCCCATAATATAATGTACATAGCTTCCTTAAGGGGAATGTTAATCTTAACGACGAGGCCGAACCCAAACCTCCTTATTTGCCAGCTCCTTAATACAATTTTTCCATTACGCCCTAATTGACTGTAGTGTGACTTTTTATATGGCCTTTACAGTATATGGCTCTGTTGGGGAAGCTCACAATAGCACAAACAGGACTAATACAGAGAGGCTAAGGCTCGCAGCCACCTCATGCGGCCAAATCTGGACCTTTTTAAAAGCGGTTCGAAAAGTTGTATAGGAATCATACAAGGCTAAATTACAAACGTTTCTGGTTTCGATCTGAATCTCTGTTCAAGATACAAGATGCTTTATTGGCCATTTGCAACACGTACAATGGAATGCTTACTCCCCACTCCCTCCCGCAGTATGAATTTTTAATTAAAAAAAATGACTATATACACATATATATATATATAAATGTTCCCTGGCGGGGTTTGTCTTATTTAAAATATAATTTTGTCAAGAAACATGTAATCATCATAGGTACACGACTGTGTGTGTAGCATTAGTGAATTGGAGTAAAGTATGGCTCAAAAGAGAGAGCAAGGAGGCAGTGGTGGCAGTAGGTTTGATGACAGTGTTTGACTCGGTTGTTTTCCCTATGTATGTCTGTGTGGGTAAGCCTGCTATAGGCACCAAGTCACAGGGAGTGGCATCCTCTAGTCTCCGCTGCTTAATGTGGGCGTTTACAACGTTGTGGACGGAAGTGTTTCCAAAACCAGGAGTCAGTGCCAGTACTGGCTGGCTGAAATGTGGATTTTCTGATGCACTCACTCTCTTCCTCGCCTTTCTCTGATTATAATTACAGTGCTGTTGTTGTCCTAATGGAACCATGCCATGCATGCAGGTCATGCAAAGTCACTGCATTCATCAAACTGAAAAATTCAAAATAGGGAATCTGGCAAATGCAGAGCGAGGTTAAGCCTGGCACCCTAATCCCTCTATTGTTATTGTATATAAAGCAACGATGGCGTCCGTTGTTTTACATATAATTGCTTTATATCTCCACAATGCCCTGCCTTTCCATATTGTGGCTTAACATATAGGCCTTTTGTTTTCTTTGTCACTGTCAATGCAAGACATAGGCTGACGTTAAGCTAAGTATCCTTCTGCCCTGAGAGAGAGAGAGAGAGAGAGAGAGAGAGAGAGAGAGAGAGAGAGAGAGAGAGAGAGAGAGAGAGAGGAGAGAGAGAGAGAGAGAGAGAGAGAGAGAGAGAGAGAGAGAGAGAGAGAGAGAGAGAGAGAGGAGAGAGAGAGAGAGAGAGGAGAGAGAGAGAGAGAGAGAGAGAGAGAGAGAGAGAGAGAGAGAGAGAGAGAGAGAGAGAGAGAGAGAGATCAAATTTTGTTGTAAACGAAGCAGGGTATTTCAACACAACCGTAAACTGTTGTTGGGGCTTATACTTTTTAGTATTCTCCAAGGCGTGTTGGAAAATGGCATCACTTAAATGATGCTCCAGGGAGAAAAGGCTTTTCAGGCTTTGGAGGGCTGATGCATGGAAAAAAAAAAGAAAAAGAAAAAATTCTGTGCATTCTGCACATATTTTGCCTACCGTTCCCTTTTTAAAAATCAACCTTATTGCTCTCATGAATAATGCATAGGGACATTCAATTGCTGCAGCTATGAAAAATTAGGCCTGTTTACTCGCGCTAGTTATGTACACAGAAACAGACAGCATTTCTTTTTTTCTATTTTTTTTTTTTTTTCTCAAAGGGCTGTGCTGAGCCTCGCTTGCCGTTCGGAAAATACAAATTTTCAGCAAAGCAAATCTTATTTCTCTGAGTGAAAAAGGGGAGGGGGTGTTGGGGGGGGGGGGGGGTGAAAACTCCCAGGGGTGTAATGAATCCATAAATCACAATAGCGGCCGGGTATGCCACCGCCGCCTCGCCTCTGCAGTGTAATTTTGATTTTCATCAAAAATTTAATCTGCCAGCCTACGAGGGCTTAGCTGCAGACGGCAGACGCTGCCCTGAATTTCTAATTTTAGGGGCCCTGATCTTTTAGGGATTTTTATTTTTTATTTTTTTTGGTCTAATTCAAGTCTCTGCTTTTTCAATATGTCCTTGTTATTAAATTTTAATTCATGTCATTAACATATAGATTGAAAAGGTTTTTTTTTCATTTTACGGCGGCGGTTTCAACGTGTAGGCGAATGGAATTTTACTAGCCAGCAGACATATATATATATATATATATTTTTTTTGCTCCAGAGTGTGTGTGTGTGTGTGTGTGTGTGTGTGTGTGTGTGTGTGTGTGTGTGTGTGTGTGTGTGTGTGTGTGTGTGTGTGTGTGTGTGTGTGTGTGTGTGTGTGTGTGTGTGTGTGTGTGTGTGTGTGTGTGTGTGTGTGTGTGTGTGTGTGTGTGTGTGTGTGGGGAGTCATTCATTTCTCTGCATTATTGCTTCGTGAAATATCCTATGTTCCGTACGCACCATCTTGGGCGAGGCGTTTATTGCACAGGACATGAAATGTGTGTTTGATTAAAATGAGCGGTTTGAAAGCAACGCGTTCAGGCTACAGCCAATGTTTAGTTGTTTGTCATCCCTTGACACTGCCACTTTTCACTGGCTATTGTGAATATGCAGTGTTACGGTCTCCTCAACACAAACGCACCCACGCACCGACGCACACACACGCACGCACACACACGCACGCACCAGTAACTTGTACACTTAACGCAATTGTGTGAAACTTGAAGGAATTTATAACGACCAAGAAACTGGCATAATCGGTAGTTGTTGACATGTGTCGTATGTCAGGTGCTTTGAGTTGATTCTCTCTCTCTCTCTGCCAGAGAGAGAGAGAGAGAGAGAGAGAGAGAGAGAGAGAGAGAGAGAGAGAGAGAGAGAGAGAGAGAGAGAGAGAGAGAGAGAGAGAGAGAGAGAGAGAGAGAGAGAGAGAGAGAGAGAGAGAGAGAGAGAGAGAGAGAGAGAGAGAGAGAGAGAGAGAGAGAGAGAGAGAGAGAGAGAGAGAGAGAGAGGAGAGAGAGAGAGAGAGAGAGAGAGAGAGAGAGAGAGAGAGAGAGAGAGAGAGAGAGAGATAAGCAAGGTTATGCAGCAAAATAGGAGAATGGATCGAATTATTATCAGCAAAGTTTAGAAATTCAATATGCCTTGTACCTTTTTGCGACCAGCAGTAAAAATATACCGGCCATATATAGGGCAATTATTTTAAGTAGCACAAAAACAGCATAGAGGAGAGGGACTCTATTGTCGCCAAGCTTTTTATAGTTTTAAGTAGGCTTGGTACAATTTCCAGGACATTGTGGCTATTATCAATGCATATCTCCTCTGAAACGTAACTTTAAGAGGCAAAACTTGCACTAATTTGACGTTTAGGCTTCAGATGATATAGGGGAAGGGGGAGGTCTATTTCTATCCATACCTGACCACATTTAATTGTATAATTTTAATTTGCAATGTCTATATTGACAATGGTCAATGGTCTTTGAACTCGATTTCAAGCGAGAAACAAGCGTTTCTCCCGAGGCGGGTCGGACATACCACTGAAAAATCAATTTTATTGGATTTTGAGGCCAACTAGAATCCAGAGAGAGAGCGAGAGAGAGAGAGCGAGAGAGCGAGAGAGAGAGAGAGAGAGAGAGAGACTACATAAAGACATGCACAGGCCAAGCCATTGTGGAGGAAGAATGTCCATGTTTTGAACCTGTGACAGGATTGTGTAACACATTAAATCCATCCTCCAGCCTCGTTATGTTTCTGTGCAGACTCGGCGGGAAAGTTTTGGCTTTTTTTGTTCTTTCGTCTTTGTCTGTAAAGAATGCTTTTAAAAATGAGATGGTATAAAGAGAGAAGTTAGAGTAAGTAAAACCAGTAGGCCACGATGTAAAGCAAACACAAACCACATTAACATGGACAATGATATATTCGGATGAATGCCCAAAGGTACTTTTTTGGTTTGGCATTTAATCTAGGAGGTAAAAGAGAGTTGATGCACTTAAAATACATTGCCATTGGTTTGGTTTTCTCACTGGTTCGGAAAACACTAACTTTAACACTTTAAACACATTTTAGTAAATTGGCCGACCACTCTGGATCTCACTTGCCTTAAAGTCAGTAGTGCATCTCGTTTTAAAATGTTGTATTTCTCTCTCTCTCTCTGCTACTCTTGAATAAAAGGGATGAGGCCGGTACAAAGTACATATCAATATCAGTTGCTAATATGTTTTTCTTGTTCTTTTTTTTAATCTCTTTTTATTCACGGCCAATATCACCCATGAGACGACCAAAAGAGCAGTGCATTCTTCTTTAGCTCCCACCTATCGACTTCTCCAGCAGCAAAATAAACACTTTCCCTTTTGCCTGGAAGCCACTGTCTGTCACTGTAGCCTTAGTCGGCAGAATCAATCTTTTACCGATCAATTTGACGGTCATACTTTGGTCCCGATGCTACTGTGCATTAAAAGATATGGATGTGTAGTGATTCAGTCACGTATACAGTATATTCAATACAATGTACATTGAACGCAGCACGTAGGAGGCTGTAAGAACACTCGGGGTTGGGCGATTTTCCAAAAGGACGGTATATCACAGTTGTATACAATTATGACGGTGTCCATATCAACACCGTCCCAAAATATCTCTCTCGTTCTAAGTGATTATCTTATCATTTTTCCACACTTATTCAAATTTAACTGCCACTGATCTGGGGTTGTGTTGGTTTGTGCGGCTTTCATTTGAGGCTAGAGAATCTTTATCTCATGCCAGCCAATCAGTGGGATGTGCTTGAGCACGCGCCACTAGCATAAAATGGCAGCTAGCGCTATCGCCGCGAGGCCGCTAGCGACTAAAGTCTGATTGCAGACATTCAGAGTAGAATAAGATTGAGGTTGGAAAACTTGCTTTTTGTCCAACACAGGCAACATGCTGGACGCAAGCATGTTGCCTGTGTGAGAGAATACAAGCAGAATTCATAAATGACCTTTAGTGTGTATTGAATTTGATTTGTTGACTTTAAATCCTCAATTGAATGCCAAGTGGAATTCCCCATTTTTTTCCCCCCCCGCAAAATAAGCCCTACCTTTGTGGCTTTATGTGTGCAAAGATTAGGCTATATAAATATTGATGAAAGTGAGGTCTATGAGTGCTGACTGTTTGGTTACTCCACAACCTTAATGTGGCAGACAATGCTGCCACCAGCCATTAAAATGGCTACTTGCAGGCTCCTGAAGAAAAGGACAGGACAAGGAGTCTGGTTTGTTGCAGAGTTTTGAATAATCGTGAACAGAGTACAAGCTAGAGCTCTCTTTCCTTGAGTGTGTGTTGTGGTGGCTGTTTTAACCTGTGGGCCTTAATTAACCCACATGTGTGCAGCCTCACCAGCCAATCAGTCTAACTCAGGCCAGATGAGGCTGCTTAAAACGGCCACCAACCACACACGCTGGAGAAGAGCTCCAGCATGTGCCATCTGCTCTGTTCAGTAAGTAAAATCATGTCTCAAACTATTTTGGCATACATGCAGAATATGGCGAATGCCATTGTTGTTCTCAAGCCGGCTGGCCGCGACTCGCCGCCTCTCGGTGAAACTGCTCATCGATTCCTTTCGCCGTATAGGCCTAGCCTAGCCTACTCACACAAAGTTACGCATAGTAAGCTTATGAAGGCCATAATTAATAGCTAGTCTAATACTCAAGCGTGCCTAGTAGCCTTACACTGGATTTGTTAATGGGTTTATTATGTATGAAACAAGAATGGGCGGGGGGAAAAAAGTGATTTGCAGACTATTGCTTCCTTCCGCCCTTTGGCAGAAGAGAGCGTAGCAGCTCATGGCACATCGAAGACAAGACGGATGCGCTTTTTAATTAATTAACTAATTAATTAATTAATTAATTAATTAATTATATAAGTTGGTTGGTTTTTTTGGATGGTTGAACCGTAAACCTCAATTTTTTTTTGGGAGAGGACAGCCTACACTAGTAGAGACATCTTGCCATTGGGCTGCACAGTCGGGACTTGGGAACCAGAAAGCTCCCGGAAAGGTTCAAGTCCCAGAAACACCTTGGCACTGCCGAGGTGCCCTTGAGCAAGGCACCCCAGACCCTTACACTGCCATAAAAATAACTGCCCACTGCTCCTAATACTAGGATGGGTTAAATGCAGAGAAACACATTTCACTGTGTGTGTACATGTGTATGTGACCAATGAAGAGGATTCAGAATCCTCCAGATTTAGATTAGGGATCGAACCCATCACACTGTCCTAGATAGAGGGTGGGAGAGAGAGAGAGATATATATATATATATATATATATATATATATATATATATATATATATATATACACACACACACACACACACACAGCGCCCCAGAGAGCAGTTTAGGGGTCTGGTGCCTTGCTCACGGGCACCTCGGCAGTGCCTCAGGAGGCGAACTGGCAACCTTTTTCCTAGAACCAGTTTTCATTTTTGGGAACCTGCGACCCTCCCGGTTCCCAAGCCAAAGTCCCAACAGACTGAGCTACTGCCGCCCCCCCCCCCCCCCCCCCCTTACTCAATTGATACCTTTGACCGTAGAAACGTATAGCTGGGTTCATGATGTACTGTAGCTTGTTTGCTGTGCAAAGAGAAGAAATTGCCCCATTTTAAAAGAGGTGTATTTTTCTTTCCCCCCGTCCATGTCCCCGTCCATTTTGGACCTTTGCGATTCCCATGCATTATTATGAGGCAATTACTTTCGACCCGTAGCTGCCTGAGCTGTTTTTGTGTAATGAATTTCTGAAAAAATAAAAATGCTAAGTCTGAAGCAAACTATGAAAAAAAAAACACACAACACCCACGTTATATAAATGTGCTTTGTTTTTAGTTTATTTATTTTTTGTCGGTGTGCAGACTACTAATTTGCCTTATTTGTCCAACATCATTCATTTTGGCGAGGCATGGCATTGTGACTGCGTGCACCTGTCAATGCCCCGCTCAAGGAACCAACATATTTACTCATTTCTTTTAGACAGTTTTCTTTTTTTTCTTCTTCTTCTTCCCGAAATTGGAGCACGCCTTGTGCTAGAACGGCCGTTCCTGCCGGCTCTTTTTTTGACATGAAAGTTGGGCTATAAAATATAAAACCCACCCGCGCCGCGCTCGCGTCAAAGCTAATTGCGCCTTGTCACCGCTGCTTCTTCTTTTATTTTTTTTATTCACTTTGCCAAAAATCACCCTTTTTTTGTTTAGGGTGTTTTTGCACCCGTTGTGTGTGTGTGTGTGTGTGTGTGTGTGTGTGTGTGTGTGTGTGTGTGTGTGTGTGTGTGTGTGTGTGTGTGTGTGTGTGTGTGTGTGTGTGTGTGTGTGTGTGTGTGTGTGTGTGTGTGTGTGTGTGTGTGTGTGTGTGTGTGTGTGTGTGTGTGTGTGTGTGTGTGTGTGTGTGTGTGTGTGTGTGTGTTTTAAGTTTCAAATGCCTGGCCTTGATGTTATATTTAGAAAAAAGGTTAGCCTAATTGTCTTCAAATGTGTTCACTTCTTCTATAGAATAGAATACCGGTAGATACTTTGCTCTGTCGGATTCAGGCATACATTGTACCGTTTTTTTTAATGTAACCTCTCTCTCGCTCTCTCGCTCTCTCTCTCTCTCTCTCTCTCTCTCTCTCTCTCTCTCTCTCTCTCTCTCTCTCTCTCTCTCTCTCTCTCTCTCTCTCTCTCTCTCTCTCTCCTGTACATACATTTTCAGTTGCACCACCCCAGGCGACAAGTCACACGCCATGAGTGCTCAAAATGCAGCCAATCCTGGCTGCGTGGGGCAGGTGGCTGCAGGTGGGGGCGGGGCCACAGGTGGGGGCGGGGCCACAGGTGCCCCTGCTTCTACCTTGAGCCCGGCCGCTACCTCGGCCCCGGTGGTCCTTGGCACGTCGCCTAAATCGCTGCCGCTGCCCGTCACGGTCAAGATGGAACCGGGGACCACCAATGGGAAAGCGGAGGACGACGGGGGCCCGGCGGAGATCTGTGTCGTGATTGGTGGAAATGACGCGAGTGGAGGAGGAGGAGTAGGAGGAGGAGGAGGAGGAGGAGGAGGAGGAGGAGGAGGAGGAGGAGCTCGCGGGCCCCAGACCCAGGGTATGTTTACCCTTGGTACCCCTCCCCCAACGAAGAACACAGACTCGTGCATAGGTGTGTGTGTGTGTGTGTGTATGTGTGTGTGTGTGTGTGCATATGTTTACATAGGTGGGGCAAAGGGGGGGGAGGCTAGAGTGCTTGAGTGATGAGTGACCCCCTGGCAAAATCCAGTCAATTTGGATAAAAGCGTCTGTCGTCGAATGACTAAATGGTGGGACATGACTTGTATCATTTTGTTGTGGTATTCGGTTGTGTGTAGTTAAAGCTGCACTATATCACGTCTTCAGTGGTGCCCTCAACGCTAGGTCAAAGTTGGGTAAAATTGATTTACGGAGGTATTTGTACAATTTTACTCAAGCCATGGCTGCAGTGGAATCCATAAAGAGTTGGTAGAATAGTGAAGGTTTCAGCAGGAGGTGGTTTTCAAACATCTAGAGAGCCTCTAGATGTCTGTCATTCTCATCATACAGGGCTCTATAGTCTTTTCCTTGTGTAAAGGAAGTGCTAGTTGACATTTTAAAGTACTATATTTTTTTGCCATTCAGCAGAAGCTTTTATTCAAAGCGACTTTATGCAAAGCGAGTGGGGCCACTAATCAAAGCGTAGGATCCAAAGCATTTCAGCGCACGTCCCTACTACCCAAGGTGAATGCACAGGTTTGCGTCTGCAGACGACGCATTGTGTTGTCGTGACCAGCAGCTCCCGGGCAAATCTTTCCTATGGTCAGCCCTCCCTCTGCTTTTGGTGACTTGAAATCCACATACTGGACGTGGATCTTTGTAGCGCCATTGTTGTCGTACAAAGTACAATTTATTTCGAAAGGTTAGGAGGAGGAGGAGGAGGAGGAGGGGAAAAAAAAGAAGAAGAAGAAAAAAAAAAAAGCCCCATATAAGTAAAGGTATCAACAAATGTTCCCTTGAAATGGAATTCAAATCTAGGCATAGCGTTTGTTTTGATGACATGAATTCCCACACTGATTGCAGGGGGGGGGGTTGTGCTGCCGAGAAGCAAACGCCAAGCACCCTTCGTAGGTAGGTAGGTCTGGGCCTTGTGAATATTATGACCCAAACTCACATCAGTAGTAAAAATATAACATCTGAGCTGCATCCGTGTGTTTCCCCCCCCCCCTCCCCCTCCTCCCTCCTCCCCCTTCCCCCCCATGCGATTCGACGGATTTGCATAAAGCCTGGAGTAATCAGTGCTATGGACATATGGGACGGTCAAGTTCTGGCCACTGCAGTATGTAATTGTACAGCGAAAACCGCCGACATGAAATTGTGACCCTAAAATAAGAAAAAAACATTTGAAATTAGGACTATAGGGAGCTTATTATTTTGGAAAAATACCCGGGTCATACATTTAGTATTCGAGAAACGAATAAGAAAGGAAACATTAAAAAAACTATATATATGAAGAAAACTGTGACAATATTGACTTGGGTTATTAGTCTGTGTGTACATCTTATGTCTGTGCAGTCTCTGCTTTTTTTTTTTTAACGCTCCATCGACTCACACTTTGCTATGTGCTGAGAACAACGGATTGGGTGGCTAGTCTAGTCTCTATCGAGTGGCTCAGTCACGCCCACCTCACGCGTCACACCACCAGCTGTAGCCTATGGATCAGCTGTAGTCTTATCTATGCAGTCTAAGCATAAGTCTGTGCCAGGGGTTGAAGTCGGTTGCGTTTGATGTACAGCCAGTCGAGGTTCAAGATTCTTTATTTTTCTGTATCAAGTAAAATGGGATGCTTACTCCCCATTCACTGCCGCATTATGAATTATACACCACAACAACGGAAGTAAAACTGCCATAACTCAAACTTAAAATAGCAATAATAACAATGCGGTGTACTTCTGGGGCAGCAGTAGCTCGGAGGTAGAGGGAGTTGTCTTGACAACTGGTTGTTGGTTGATTCCCACGGCTCCTCCTCCTAAGCCAGTGTGTCAAACGTGTTCCTGAGCAAGACAACCCTAAGCCCTAACTGCTCCCGTCGTGCTGGCGGTGGCCTTTACATGGCTGCCTCCGCCGTTGGTCGTGGGAAATGTGTGTATGAATGGTTAGAAAAGCGCTGTCCGTACAAGCATTTAGTAAAGTAACTGTAGTAACTGTAAACCGACCACTTCTAATGTGGCGGCCTGCGGCTAATTTGCATGGCTGCCTCAGCCAATCAATGTTTGCGGTCGAATTGGAAACGCTTAGCATTCACGCTGCTTTCTTTTATATATATATATATATATATATATATATATATATATAATATTTTTTAATGGTCTAACTTGTAATGTGACGCGCGGTTGTGCGCTTGACCCCCTGATCTCTGAACTCTCATCTCATTGTGTGTGTGTGTGTGTGTGTGTGTGTGTGTGTGTGTGTGTGTGTGTGTGTGTGTGTGTGTGTGTGTGTGTGTGTGTGTGTGGTGTGTGTGTGTGTGTGTGTGTGTGTGTGTGTGTCCGTCCCCCGCACAGGCTCCTACGTGTGTAGGGTATGCGGGAAGAAGTACAAGTACTACAACTGTTTTCAGACTCATGTCCGGGCACACAGAGGTACAGCACCTGCGTGTCAGCGGGATTAGCCGTTTTAAAGTTGTCGTCCACACGGTGACATCACACACGTGGGGGGGGGGGGGGGGGGGGGGAGTGTGTGATGTCCACTAGACCAGTCATTACCCAGTGGACTGTACCACGTGTTGGGCGTGTCTATCCGTCACGCATCTGGGCGGACACTCCCCCCATCTGTGATGTCACTGTGTCGATGACAGTTTTAGTCATGTGACAATTAAATAAAAAATAAAAAAACACACTCTCACCCGAAACAATGGTGCAAAGATTCTGATGACAGCTCGAAGGTAGATGCTTCTGTTGTGTTTATTATTATTATTTTAATCTAAACAATTGGAATTGATTACCAAGTAGACCGAGGCCAAATGGACCCGTGGCACCTGGTTAAAATAAATGTATGTTTATGAAGACAAGAAAGATGATTGGGCAACATAACAAAACTTGGACTTAAGAAGTGATGTCAGTACTGTATATGATTATAGTGTACAGCACATTCAAATTTAAATAGCTTTATTTATGTTCTTTAGTCGGATACATCTGTTGTTGTTTTTATACAGGAAAACATTCCTATGAATAATGATGATTAATGCAAAGTCTATGCAAGGCCGTTTTTTTGAATGACGTAAATGATTTCTTACACTTGCATCTCTTCTCTCTCTTCGTAGAAACCAACACAGTGGTTAGCGACGCCACACCGCCACCTCCAAACAGTGAGTATCAAAATGTAAAATTGCAGTATTACTAGCACGCTACGATGCCCCCTTTCATGCGCTTGTCGTTAATATCTTCAAGGCTCCCTAATTGGTCGGATGGAAAACCCATCTTTTTTCCAAACTGATTCAATAGACCCTCTTTACAGCAGACAAACACAGGTGGTGTGCAAAAAAACATGAACTGAAAAAGAAAACTTTTTACCTCTCCTAGCTTGTATGGATTAAGAGCTTTACTGTTGCTAGTGTTATTCAGAGGAGGCTCGTCCATTGAGAAAAGGGAGGACTGGAAACGGAGGACTGAAAAAGAATTCATCCGTGAAAATACTGATTATATATTAACACTTTGAAGTCACAAAAATCATGTCCCCCTGTCAAAACACCAATAGCAACCCCTACCGCAATTGACAATGACTGTACGCCGGTCCGTCCTCCTCAAGCTCCCCATTGAAGTCCATTATCAAACTCCCGGACCCGAGCGGCCGGTGAGTCCTGTTTTTTAACACGAGTGTGTACGGAGAATCCCTTAGGGCGGGTCTAGCCAGAGGCTCTGTGAACCAATCAGCAGAGCTCACTGCGCTGGTCAATACCCAATCAGAGTTTTGGGGGGTGTTATCATCAAGAAGATACAAGGTACAAGTTACAAGATTTTGATTGGCCATTTGTAACAAGTACATAGGAATGCTTACTCCCCATTCCCTCCCGCAGTATAAATCTCAAAAACACCATGAAAATATAAATAATATATACAATCAAATAAACCAAAAAAGCGTAGAAAGGATCTATCCTGTGTCATTCATCAATTCCAGACTACGAGTCGCATATTTCCGACTTCAAACTTTCGAGTTCCGACCTCAAAGCGTTCCAGGTGCATGACGCCAAACGTAAACGGAAAGTATGGCTGACCTGGACGAGGTGGTGTTTCTTTATGCTTTATTCTTAATTCTGATTTACATGCGTAACCTTTTACTATATTATAGTATGTTTTATTTTAATTGAAATACAGGTAAATGCACCTTACACAAAACAACTTTTCTCCTTCAAATCTCCCTCGATTTGGATTCTGTTTGGTTTGTTTGGTAGGACTAGCCACTGTGCATCTGAATTCTATTTTCTATTTTTGACATTTCAATTTTTAATGAAGATATGGCCTAATTAAGGGTTGTTGGGGTTTTGGAACAGAAAAAAAACCGTCCCTCAAATCTCCCTCATTTTCAATTCTGTTCGGTTTGTTTGGTAGAACTAGTCACTTGTGCATAGAACTTTTATTCCGATTTTCATCATTAATGGAGTAATCGCTAAATAGCTATTTTTGATCAAACAACCACGCTTCTTCCCCCCTCAGATCACAATTGATTTCAATTCTGTTTGGCTTGTCTGCTAAAATAAACCCATTTATACACTGTCTAAATTGCTAGTGGGACAGGATGAGCTACTGCGTCATTGACGCTATCTTTATAGTAGGCCTATATTGTCATGTGAAGAACAGAAAACAACTGTCAATCCCACTAGCCGCCCAGGCTATGCATTATGTAGAGCTGTGGTCAGACCATCTCTTGAACATGTAAGAAGAACAGCTTTCACAGCACAAATTGCAATCTATGTCTCAAAAAGACGCCAATTACAATTCTAGTATCAGTGCTCACTCCCAGAGAAAGGGAACATTTTAAATAAGATCTTATCTTTGTCTAGCCTCCTACACCAAGCTGATCGTTATTCAGCTTCTAAGAAATAGACTTCTCTTGTCTCACCCCAATCCCAATTTAAGATCAATGATTTCTCTGACTGCACTGATCTTTATTTTGTCTGAAGTAATCAGCTCTTGAGATAGCAGTAAGATCCAACAAACAAAATAAATGGTTTGGCTTATACATTTCTCAAACTGCTCTTAGATTGATATATTCTTTTGCTCCTTATTTCTGTTAATGTTTGGGATACCAGGTCAGACTTCAGTAATCTCTAAATAGAGTGGATTTATTTCTGATAAGATAAGAATAGTAAGCAGCACACTTTTCCTGTGGGTATAAGCTCACTCGTTACACAAAATCCTCTAATAAACCCAAAATAGTTCTGATAAACGCACAGTCGATTTTCTCAATGCAGAGAAACACATTTCTCTGTGTGTGTACATGTATGTGACCAATTAAGACGATTCAATCCTCCAGATTTGGATTTGGATTTGGACTGTATCTATGTAAAGTGTCGTTTGAGCACGGAGAAAAGCGTATACACACAATTTGGATTTTCTAAATCCAAATGTAACAAACATAACTTCCTCTTTTTATTTTGCAATGTGAACGGCTGGCAAGCAGATTTTGGCACCATCCAATCAAATCTCGCACCTTAGCACAATCACATTTCTGCTACTTAGAAATACGTTCCTATTTGGAAATGGCATGCACGACCAATGTTGACATTCAAACCAAACAAAACAAAACATTTTATTTGTGTTTTATAATTGTAATGCATATAATAATCCAGACCATGATAGATAGATAGGTTTTTAAAGGTGTACACTTCTGTATGTTCACATTTGCACTAAAGAAATTCTATATCCCGTACAACAAATCCACCGGGTGTGCATCTAGGACACGCCTAAATATACGGCTTTTATTGGACTGTTGATCTAATTTAAGTCTCGGCATAAAGCTTTTCTTTAGGCTGCTTTTGGCTCCGTCCCGAAATGCGATCTCCCCTTTTCCCTGGGAGCGGCGTTTCAGTCCCGTTCAAGCGCATCGTCCTGGACCAAGTGAAGAGCAGAACTCCTTCGCTTCTCTGGAGTCTCGCCTGCGTGGTTTCACATTTGGTTTTGATAAAAACGGCATCGTGTTACGATAATAACCGCTTTTGCACTTTGAATTAAAAAATAAAAAAAACCACACAAGAATCAGACCTGAAACCAGTAAGTCTTAAAGGTTTTTTTTTTTAAGGATATAATAATAATGGCTTCCCATCACCCTCCCCGCCTCTTTCTAGCTGTTGTCCCCTTCTTTCTTAAATGTGTTTTCTTCACGCCCACCACGTACGCTTTAACAATAAGAGAAAGAAAAGGAAAAAAGCACAATCGTGTGGCTTCCGCTCACTAATTACTGTCTGCAGTGACAGATGCCCATATTAAAAGATAATAATACATTTCAATTGTGTGTGTATACGCTTTTTCTCCGTGCTCAAAAGACACTTTACATAAGATACAATCCAAATCCAAATGTAAATTTGGAGTTTTAAATCCTCTTCATTGGTCACATACATGAACACACACACACACACACACACACACACACACACACACACACACACACACACACACACACACACACACACACACACACACACACACACACACACACACACACACACACACACACACACACACACACACACACACACACACACACACACACACACACACACACAGTGAAATGTGTTCCTCCATCCTAGTATTAGGAGCAGTGGGCAGCTATTTATATACAGCGTCCAGGGGGAGAGCAGTGTAGTAGGGGGTCTGGTGCCTTGCTCAAGGGCACCTCGGCAGTGCCCAGGTGTTTTTCTTTTCGGGGACTTGAACCGGGCGCCCTTTCCGGTTCCCAAGCCCCAAGTCCTATAACAGACTGAGCTATCTTGCCGCCGAGCCCAAAGTGACATCATGAAAGGCATGTCTCCAGTGATTATGAAGTCACATGAAAGAAGTCATAAAATGAAGTGCCAGTAATAGTATACACGCCGAACATCCAAGACGTTTCCTTCATTCTTTTTTTTCCAATGATCTGATAAAAAAAATAAAAAAACAACACATTTAGTAAAACGTGTGCGGACGGATGTATAACTATAGATGTGGTGCTACGATGGAAGGCCTTTTCATAATGGCAGCGATAATAAAATTGCTTTTCAAAGAACAACACATTTGACATTTTGTGGGCAGTGAGCTCCAAGAGTGGCAATCGCTCTCCTTCTCCGAGGGCTTTTTCCAGAACAAGAAGTTACACTTTACGCCCTTCTCTTCTTTTCCTTCCTCCTCCTCCTCTTTTTGGTGATTTATTATTATTATTTTTACATTTATGTCTTTGATTTGTCAACATGTTCAGACCTATTCGTGCCAGACGATTTATACACACCGTGAGCAAATCTATCAGGGGGAGGGTGGGTGGGGGTGTGGTGTAGGGTGGGGGTAGGGTAGGGGTTGCTGCTGCTTTGTGTTGCAGCCATACTTCTCCTGAAACCCGAAACGGTTAAGAGCTTACCCCGCCCCCACCACCACCACCACCTCTGAACTCTGTCCACCCACCACCACCACCACCTCTGAACCCTGTCCACCCACCACCACCACCACCACCACCACCACCTCTGAACCCTGTCCACCCACCACCACCACCACCACCACCTCTGAACCCTGTCCACCCACCACCACCACCACCACCACCTCTGAACCCTGTCCACCCACCACCACCACCTCTGAACCCTGTCCACCCACCACCACCACCTCTGAACCCTGTCCACCCACCACCACCACCACCACCACCACCACCACCACCACCACCTCTGAACCATGTCCACCCACCACCACCACCACCACCACCTCTGAACCCTGTCCACCCACCACCGACCACCACCACCACCACCACCTCTGAACCCTGTCCACCCACCACCACCACCACCACCACCTCTGAACCCTGTCCACCCACCACCACCTCTGAACCCTGTCCACCCACCACCACCACCACCACCTCTGAACCCTGTCCACCCACCACCACCACCTCTGAACCCTGTCCACCCACCACCCAGTGGTGGTAGATTGTACCTGGTATCTGTTCGTGGTCGGTTATGGTCTGTTGTGGAGTCCACTGACTCAGTAGTTAGTGGGTCGTTTTAAAACCACGACTTGAGCAGTGTTTTCTTAATATTCTGATGGATTATTTTCCTCAGAAGGGAAGGGAAATTAGGGGAAAAGTGAAGAACATTAACTTGTTGCTGTGGAAGAGGATGATGGCTGTGCAAACATGGAAAAAACCCTTTTTGGATTTCTTCCCGAGTTTTTGGGTACATTTAGAAATTTAACCTAAACTTTTTACTTTGCGTATTTGAAAGTTCACACACAATGGGGTTCGACGTACGTTCCAGTCAAAAACGTCGAACCCAGTAAAGTACAGCCAGGTCTTCAGCACTTAATATCTCGCCCCGGTCCCCCCCCCCCCCCCCGCCCCTCTGGGAGCCAAATATAGCATCCCACCCCCCCCCAACCCAAACCTAACCGGGGGGAAGTTTCTCTCAGCAGCACGGTGAGGAATTTAGCTTGTCGCTGTTAGTACCGCGCCGGCATTAAAATATTCATACAACAGTCTTCGTATGGATTGTATAAGGGCAGCGCATTCGCTGCAATGTGACATGTGGCAAGGAATAAATTAAACATGCACCGTGCGGGGGGGAAAAAAACAAACCCATTTTCCTCTGCTGCCATCACTTTATATCGTTCAAGATTGGATTTCCTCCGCTTTTTTTATTTTTTTTATTTTTTTTGTTACCTTCACAGACCAAATAGATTTTTAGTGAAGGAGAGGACGAGGGGGGGGGGGGGAGGAGGAAAAAAAAATATCCCTGGGTTGATTGAGGCGTGGGCGAACGGGTTCGGCTTATTTCTTTCAACGTCCCCCCCATAATGTCAAATATTTTTGTTAGCGGAAGGGAACAGCTGCGCTGAAGAATTATACACAAGTTTTCAACAAAAGTGACGGCAGAGGTGGAACAAAGTTACTCGTGGTGCATATTTCAGCATATTTCTGCGATCCAAGTGACGGGTGTTGGACGTATGACATGATGCTTTAATAGCTGGAGTAAAGGGAACCAAAGTTGGCATTCAAATGTTTTTTGGTCAAAGTTCATACCTCAGGAATCGCATGCACGTGAAGGTCCGCCTCAGTTTCTGTACGCAACAAGCAAAGGCCCGTCTAACGATAGCTGAACAATAAACGCAAGCTATAAACAATTATATCCTTTTTTCTTTTGTTGTTGTCAATTCAGAACATTTGTATGATGTTTACCACAAATGCTTGTCTTGTCTTTTGGACGCACGGTTAGATAAGCTACATTTCAGTTCAATATTATGTATGCAAAATATGTCTTCTAATTTAATAACTGCACTGCTCCTTCTTCATAATTGATCTTTTTTTTTTTTTTTTTTGTCCTTCACGGATTCGGTTGTCATGGACTTGTGACAGTATTGTTCAATTTAATGTCTGAAGGCAGCATTAATTAAAAGTGACGGCAGATTAAAATTGCTACCAGGGGGCTCGGTTCTGTCAGTTCAGATGTTACCAACCGACGCTACGATGTGACCGGCTAATGATTGATTTGGCTGCTCCTCCGCTGCTCTCGTGGCACCAGCGTGCCTCGGCAGTAGCTTGTTTAGCCGCGACTCACAGGCCTATTCTCGGGCGCGGGAGCATCCTCATTCGGAGCTGAACCCTAATCTCGCTAATTAGCAAACAGCAATTAACTGGCTTCCTTTGTCCCCCCCCGTCCCCTTTGACCACTGCACAGCCCCCCCCCACCCCCCCTCCTAGAAATATGCAATTTATGGAAGTGTTTTCGTTCTATTTTTTTCCTTCAATTTTGTGTTTAAAAAAAAAATATCAAAAAATGTTTTTCCGTATTTTATAACGTGATTCACTTTGGTCAATTAGTGTGATTGCATTGGTATTCCGGTAGTGTGCGCGCACTTCATGCCACATTTCAAATGGAAGTGCAGTAGTCTAACCCAAAATACTTTTGTAATCATTTTGGAAATCACTGCCCCTTTTTGTGATTACTGGTTGCATTAAAACGAACGTGTGTGTGTGTGATGGCCAAAGAATCGACATTCCTTGTTGGTCAACAGAAATTGTCCCGTCTCTCTCTTTAGATAACTTCCGGTACGCGTGTGACATCTGTGGGAAGAAGTACAAGTACTACAGCTGTTTCCAGGAGCACCGGGACCTGCACGCAGTCGATGGTGAATATCCAACCAAAGGAGACGCTACACACAATGTAATGCCGTTGGGACCATCGATACGCCAAACACAGTACAGGAGTCGCCACACTGTTCCACTCCCGTGACCCACCTGTGGAACTGCTTTCGGCAACGTGGCCATGTCAAAAAACATGTGACCGACATTTCTCTTTGTATATCGTTGAGGAATACAACCCCCTTTTTTAGAAAAAAAAACGAATATGTTGGCCATTCTGCGACCCACTCGATCCCCTGCTGCTACCCCCTTCTGGGGCGCGATCGACAGTTTGAAAATCGCTGCACTTTAACATAGTTATATTCAACATACTTTAATATTCTCTGTTCAAAATACCAATTGAACAAAGTAGGCAACGCAAACATTTGTATAAAATTGTTTAAATGATGAATTAAAAAGAGCAAATATTGTGGCCATTCTGCGACCCCCGCTCGGTCCCCTGATAGCTACCCACTTCTGAGTCGCGACCCACAGGTTGAAAACCGACACACTTTTAACACACCGTTTATTAAGTGAGCGGGTCCAAATGTTAGGGTCCTCAACATCCCTGTGTGTTGTCTCTTTTGCGTCTTCTGGCCTCTCAGACCCGTACGAGCAAGGGGGCCCTCCGGTGGAGGACATCAAGGAGGGGGAGCCGGTGGAACCCTACCAGAAGATTGGACCAAGTAAGGGCCTCGGTGTGGACCTGCTGCAATGTTTGAATGGAAGCTCCGTGAGCTCCTTGGGGGGGGAATACTTGCAAGCACAAAAATAAACTCAAAGCCATGCGCACCTCAACAATATAGCATTCGTTTTTTGTTTGTTTAAATAGTTTGGGTAATTTAGTCTATGAATTGTGAGGGGAGGGAAAGATATTTTTTCTTTACTTTTTTAATCTTCTTTAAAAATATCACCATTGTTCAGGGTGTCCAGGTTCAAGCCGATGAATCTAACAAAATTTGAAGAAAAACACTCACACACACACAAACGGCTGTTTATTTGCCAAACAAGAGCAAACCACGCTAAAAAGAACAATTTGTCAAGCGCGTTGTATTCCGTCTATAGCCCTTAATCATGGCTACACCGTCTCACACATTGTGTAACACCCTGCTTAATCCTCATTCGAACCCTCTGGAGGGGAGGGCATGTAAAAACTCAAACACCCAACACCCCCAGAGGGAGCAAACCATGGGAAAGAGCAGTGATGAGGGATCCCTCCCCTCCTTCCAGGGACAGTTTAGCAGGTTGATTGGCGGCACCAATTAAATAAAATAAAATAAAAAACATCAAGCAAGCAAGCGAGCGTGACGTAGCATAAACCAGGACTCCCGCGGGCGGCTCCTTTTCTAAAAACGTTCTCCCAAAATAAAGGCATTGAATTTGTGAATCTAAAAATGAAAGGGGTCTTCCTTTGGGGGATGGAGTGTCTTGAAATCAATCTTTCAAAAGACACATTTTCTGAATCGTTTCAGTAATTCGTAAACCTATTATTTTTCTTTTTCTTTTCTATTTTCGATAATTAGATAAAGATACAAGATTGTTATTGGCCATTTGCAACAACTACAATGGAATGCTTCTTCCCCATTCCATCCTGCAGTATGCATTTCTGAAACAATACTATAAAACTACTATACACAATAAAAATGAACCTAAAAAGAGCAATAAAGTGACATGTAATATGATGACAATGTTATGATAGTGGCAGCACTCCTAGCAGTGCAGTATAGGCTCACTGCCTGTGGATAAAAACTGTCCTTGAACCTGGTAGTCCCTGTACGGATGCTGCGGAACCGGCGACCGGACTGGCGACCGCATGCCCCATCAGGACAGCGGACCAAACAACACTCACATAGTTTTAACATTCGAGGTAGATCCTCTAACCTTTTCACCAGACCAAACAAAAGTAAAGTTTTATCTTGCAATATATGAACATTTGGGTAAAACCCTAAGTGGTAGTGGTAATTATCAATCTAAAAGTTCGATCTAAAAGTGACATAAGAAAATAGTAGCTTAGTTCATCAGTTGGCTTTGCCTTTGTGTTCACTTTGTGTTTACTCTGCCTTTCAGAAACGGGGAACTACGTGTGTGAGGTTTGCGGGAAGCAGTACAAGTACTTCAACCCCTACCAGGAGCACGTGGCTCTGCACACACCCATGGGTGAGCTTGTTAGCACATACACCTCCTTGTCATTCGCCCTATGGCGTAATGATATCTCACATTCGATCAATGTGAGATAGCATTACACCATAGGGTCCAAGGTGGCACCCTGAGAAAAAAAACATTACATTACATTCCAGTCATTTAGCAGACACTTTTGTCCAAAGCGACTTACTAGTTGCTTAATAGTGCGTTCATCAAAGGAAGCTAAGAGAACAACTCGTCACCAGAAGTCAAAAGTGCATTTCATTCCTAACAAGAGTCCCCCAAGAACTGAGCCAGTGCTCAGGTAAAAGTACAATAAGTTCAGGTAAAAGAACAATAAGTTGGCAAACAATAGAACAATATCTAAGTCAATAGACGATGGGATCTAGGCCCCATTGCTCTGCATTCCCTTTCTATAGAAGGGGGTGGCAGGAAAGCAAAGTGGTAAGGGATGTTCGACTCCCAGTCGAAAGGTACTGGGTTTGATTCCCCCCCCCCCCCCCCCTGTATCCGCAGTCTAATTTGTAGGTGTTTTCGAGCAAAGTTACCCCCACCACCACCACCATCACCTATACCTCAATGGCATATATCTGCATTCACCGCAAGTCGCTTTGGATAAAAGCGTCTGCTAGATGACTAAATAGCACTAATAAACACCCTGCTTGTCGTTTCTGTGTGTGTGTTTAAAGTGTGTTTTGGAAATGGCATTAGTGTTTTTTTAATTGGCTGTATAATATTTCTATTTTTGACAAATGTAGCGTTAATGGATATGCTAAGCATGGTAGATTGCGTGCGGTTAAACGGTAGGGCTGTAAAACTACACCGCTATATGTGTGGTTCGGAAGCCTACGCTATATGCTTACAGATGCTTTCCCAGGACATTCAATATTTCGTATATACGTAAAGTTAAATCAAAAGCAATTTCTTTGTGGGTTTGGTATTGGTGAACGACGTGCACAAGCGCAACTGTGAGTGTGACTAATTCCTTGTGTTGCCCAAATGGCTTTCAGGTCAGGGCATGAGTTTTTGAAATCCCACCAATATAAAGGTGGGATCTCTCCATGCAGAGAGAATGCACGTAAAACACACACACACACACACACACACGCACACACACACACACACCACACACACACACACACACACACACAATACTTTTTTGTTTTTGTTTTTAAGTTCAATGGAATTCTTACTCACCATTCCCTCCCGCAGTATGAATTTCTAAAACAATACTATAATAATACTATATACAATACAAAAACAACACTAAAGGGACTGATGGATGATATGACATGTGTTGAATTGTGCAACAAGATTCATCATCAATCATGAATACAGTGCAGTACAGTTCAGCTCAGTGCAGTAACTGTAATGAGTCCAGAAAGTCAAGCAAAAGTATGACAGTGGAATGTTAATGACAATGTTGGTAGTCCTTGTATGGACTATACACACACACACACACACACACACACACACACACACACACACACACACACACACACACACACACACACACACACACACACACACACACACACACACACACACACACACACACACACACACACACACACACACACAACAAATAAAAAATCTAACGGATAACGGACGGATTGTAGCTGATCCTCACAAGAAAGACTTGTGCCAAAAAGGAGGAGGGAGAGAGAACAGCTCTCTGGTGGTTTTCCCAGGATTTGAGTCCAGGGCGATGGGAATCGTGGGCTCTGATCCTCATCACTTGACAAGATGCATGATGGGCACGGGCATGTTTGGCTGAGCCCGAGTCCTAGCACGCTCAGAATTACCAAACCTAAATGATAATTTTCTTCTTTTTTTTAAGAAGATAACGTGTGTGCACCTCGGGGCTTTATGTAGACCGTTGCTGCAATTATGTACGAGTTTGGCAACCAAAAATAACCCTCCCCCCCCCCCCCCCTATAAAAACAGTATTTTAATTTTATTTTTGAAGCAAACTGTGGAACCGCATTATGAATACTTTTCCTGGTTTTAGCATATTGACTATTAATGGCATGATTGGCTTTGTCTTATTTTTAGGAATATAAGTCATTAAAACGCTAGCTATGTAAAAAAACAACAACCCCACATTTAAAAAAAAAACAACAACATATAAACATATAATGTATCGCAAAACAAAAAATACTAACAAAATAGTTTAAGTGACTGGATGGATCGATAGTTCTAGTACAGAGTTTTCATTTGATTTGTTGTATCCTCATAGCGCTCTTAAACAATGTCTGTGCTCTGGTTGTTGTTGTCGTTCCAGGTCGTTCCTTCGACATGAAGTCCCCGTGCATTCTGCCGCGAGGAAAAATGGAATTGAACAAATTTGGCCCAACTAGCAGGGAGAAAAGTAAGCATCCTCTTTCCCTCCTGTCATCGTTTATTCAAGAAACATTGTTGTTAGGGTAACGGTTATCTAACCTTATTTTACCATATCTAACCTTACTAACCTTACTTTACCTAACCTTACCTAACCCAACCTTACCTAACCTAACCTTACCTAACCTTATCTAACCTAACTAATCTTACCTAACCTTACTAATCTTACCTAACCTAACCTTACCTTAGCTAACCTTACCTAACCTAACCTTACCTAACCTTATCTAACCTAACTAATCTTACCTAACCTTACCTTACCTAACCTTACCTAACCTTATCTAACCTAACTAATCTTACCTAACCTTACTAATCTTACCTAACCTAACCTTACCTTAGCTAACCTTACCTAACCTAACCTAACCTATCTAACCTAACTAATCTTACCTAACCTTACCTTACCTAACCTTACCTAACCTTACCTAACCTTACTAATCTTACCTAACCTAACCTAACCTTACTAATCTTACCTAACCTAACCTTACCTAACCTTATCTAACCTTACCTTACCTAACCTTACTAATCTTACCTAACCTAACCTAACCTTACTAATCTTACCTAACCTTACCTAACCTTACCTTAGCTAACCTAACTTAACCTTACCTTACCTAACCTAACCTAACCTTACCTTAAGGTTAGGTAAGGTAAGATTAGTAAGGTTAGGTAAGGTAAGATTTGGTTAGGTTAGGTTGGGTTGGGTAAGATTCAAGATTTCTTGAATCTTGAATCTTACCCAAGGAAAAAAAGGTGCCAGGGCACTGCCGAGCTGCCCTTGAGTAAGGGACCAGACCCCGACACATTTCACTGTGTGTGTGTGTGTGTGTGTGTGTGTGTGTACATTGACCATGAAAGAGGATTCAGTTTAGGATTTAGTTTTTATATAAAACACAATGCACTCCTTTCAAACATTCAGTCGCTAAATCATTGACATAATTTATAAAAACACTTGAGTGTTTTTGTGTTTTTCTCACCAGCAGCACAAGTGTGATGTGATTGTCAGACCGTGTTTTTTCCGATAAGAGCTTTATTTGTTTCTTTTTTGTTTACGTCTACCTGACTCCATATTGATTTGCCACCAACTGCGGCAAAACAAACCACCTTCAAACCAAAATACACTCTTTTCTTTTTTTTGGGGTTCTCTTCCCGCTGACCCGGACACCCCTCTGTTTCAAGCGGACCAGCCTTTAGTTTGACTCAGAACACCCGCCCCCCCCCCCCCTCCCCCACCACCCCCATGCCAAACGGAACGTACTATCAGGGAAAGGGAGGGGGGGGGGGGGGAACGCTCCAGGGTTTTAAAACAGACCCGACGGCTCAGGTGCGAAAGCACCGTTAAAGGGTCTCCCCTTTTTAAAAGATAAAAGGATAAGCTGTTTTAAAGATGTAAACTGCTTCAGCTCTCTCTCTTTGTATGCTACTACCGCTTATGTCCGTCATACAGCCATGGGCCAAATTCATTTTTGTCTCTTGAAGTGTGTCTTCAGCGAAGGTGTGTTCACTCCCCCCCCCCCCCCCCCTTCTTTCCGGCGATGGAGCAGTCTGCCTTTAAGGGAACTATTTAAAGCATGACGCTCACACACTTCCTTGAAGTGGGCCAAAGCAAGGGGAAAATGAAGGTGAAAAACATATATATATATATATATATATATATATATATATATATATATATATATATTGATCCAGTTAGAAAACGTGCATTGAACATCACATTAACACAACCACGTTTGATTGCGATTGTGTGATTTACATTTTGAAAAATATTGGATTTGATATCGCTATGGTCATGTTATTTCTTGTACCTTCTCTTATTGTGTGTGTGTTTGTTGTTTGTGTGTGTGTGTGTGTGTGTGTGTGTGTGTGTTTCATAGACACTCTTTTCATCCGTAAAGTGGAAGGCACATTGCAGTCCAGTCTGGCCGACACAAACAGCTCCAAGAACTCGAGTGGTGAGCGAAAGGGGGGTTTCATGAATTCACGTGTGTGTGTGTGTGTGTGTGTGTGTGTGTGTGTGTGTGTGTGTGTGTGTGTGTGTGTGTGTGTGTGTGTGTGTGTGTGGTGTGTGTGTGTGTGTGTGTGTGTGTGTGTGTGTGTGTGTGTGTGTGTGTGTGTGTGTGTGTGTGTGTGTGTGTGTGTGTGTGTGTGTGTGTGTGTGTGTGTGTGATGTGTCTATTGTTGTAAGCACGGACGAAGAAATCCGTCTGGCAGCGCTATCGGATAATAGACACTGCTTTTGTAAAAGACTTTGTATTTTACAAAAGGTATTTTAAATATTTAGCACAGAATCTTGATTAAATAGACACAGATTTTATAGAATTGTGTGGCTTTTTTTGGGGAACGAGATAAGCCTTCTATTGTCCCTTCTATTATCTGATCCTAACAACCAGGTCATCAGGAAAACACATACTTAACCTACATTTGAAATAACCAGTGACATTGACATAACTTTTAACCCAATTTACTGATTTTAGATTTTAAGAGGCAAAATGAAATGCCAATTCAGTCTGCCTAAAAGCTGGAAACTGTAATCTAACTGTAAGTAACTGTAATCTCATGCTCAACCTAAAGTCTCAAGTGGCCCTTGAAAAAAAAAGCAGCATTTGCTGCTAGTCTTGAAGTCAGTGCCGAGCGTGTGACGATGATGATGACGATGTGTCATGCGTGCTGTAGTACCGCCTAAGGCCTAGGCGGGGCGTTGTTTCACACGCTTCTCTTCTTCTTCTGCTCTGCAGGAACCCCAAGCCCCCTGGTGGCTAGCACCTTCTCTGCAAATCAAAGTATGTTTATTCCGACAACCATCCGTCACAAACCGCCCTTAGCATGTCATTTCCTATCGTCATCTTCGTCATTCTCTCTCCTCTTATCCTTCCACCTATTGTTTAGTTTTTCCCTTTTTTCTTTTTGGCTTTAAAGTGCCAGTGAACCCAGAATAGTGTTTATTAAAAAAAATGTATACGTCTTGGTATGTCTTCTCTGATCTTAAACATAGTAATGCTATGTTCTCACTGTTACTAAAAGAATAATGTCGTTCAGAGAAGAACAAAGAACTGCAGATCCTATGTTGTTGTTTTTTGGCCGGTGTCCGCCCGTTTGTGAGCGGGTCTTCTCTGCTCTGAACTCAAGGCGTGTTCTTTCTCATGACAATTTTTTATTATCATACATTTATTTCTAATTATATTTTTTATAGATTTTATTATTATTTATTATTACTTTTTGGGAATTTGGGGGCGGCAGTTCAGCTCAGTCTGCTGGGACTTGGCTTGGGAACCGGAGGGTCACCGGTTCAAGTCCCCCGAAACAAACCAAGTACGGAGTGAGAACTGGTACTTGGGGGGGGGGGGGGGAAAGGTGCCAGCTCGCCTCCTCGGCCCTTGAGCAAGGCACCAGACCCCTTCACTGCTCCCCAGGGGGCAATGTATATATACAATAGCTCCCTACTGCTCGTTATACTAGGATGGGTTAAATGCAGAGAAACAAAATTCATGTGTGTGTACATGTGTATGTGACCAATAAAGTGGATTCAAACTACATTTTTTTATTTAAATCGGCGTGTACTAGCTTAAAATCCAGTATCAAAGTTTGGCTTTGATGAACGCGGGAATAACAGCTCCCTCCCTCCCCCCACCCCCCCCCCACCCTCCTTCCTTGAACTCTCAGCTCAAAACCAATAGTTTTTTCTATTTTTTGATAGTGTTTGAATTGGAGACTTGGTTCACTTCCCCTTCTTCCACTTCTTATGTCATCATTTCAGCGACCGCGTATGGTGAAGATGAAAGTGCAGGGACAGTTTTAAAAACGGGGAGATATATATTTAGTATGTAGGAAATAGGAAAAATGCCGGCCCTTAATGACTTAGTCACAAAATGTGCAGACTCTCTGGGGTTCGGTTTAGGCGGGGCACAAACAACCAATAATTGCGCAAATATAGATGGAACCTCTAAAAAAGAAAAATAATAATAATATAAACACTTTCCTCGTGGCAAGGGAGAAGTTGTCGGATTCTTCAATAAATAGACCCCAGAGGGGCAAGATACTCCAGAAGCTAGAGTGTTTCAACGCCCAGCCTTAAAAAGCTACTGGGTTTGATCTCCCAGTTGTCGCTCAGCCTAACCTGTAAGGCAGCCTTGATGTCAAGGTGCCCTAGCAGGCCCTAACCTAACCCCCACGCGTGACCTGTGTCTTAAATCCACCGTGAGTCCCTTTGTTGAACAAGAACAAAAGCATCCGCTCAATGACCCTGATCGGCAGCGATCCACCATTACCGTAATGTACGTCGATGTACGTTTTTTTGGGGCCAATGCCAAATTTTCAGCGGCCCCGACCAGAGAGGACAGTCCAAGTTGATTTGGCCCCCCCTTTTGTGATTTCCTTAGAACCCTACGCTTGTGGCTCCTGTGGCATCCAGTTCCAGTTCTACAACAACCTGCTGGAGCACATGCAGTCCCACGCAGGTGAGTCCGGCCACACCTGGGGGGCGATGGCGCTGCATGGCTGCATGATGCCAGCAAGCATGCCTAATGCATGGACAAGAGGCAGGGGTGGAGGGGGGGGGGGCAGGGTGTGAGACCAAAAAAATGAGTTGTTTGCCTGAAATAATAATAATAATAAGAAGAAGAAGAAGAAAGAGCTGAGTTTTTGTCTGGAATCAGACGCGACATGTGGTTACTTCTGAGACGACCAAGTGGCCAAATCAATGAATCAATGTACAAGCTTGCTTCTAGAATGTTCTCTCAGTAGGGAAAGTGAGGTGCTTTTTGTTTTTCATCGTCTCCTTTTTGATACATTCTGTTTTCTGAATTTCATTCCGCCCCGCTCATAACATCCATTGCTTTTTGGTTTGAATCCCATGCCACGCCCCCCCCCCCCCCCAACAAACAAACAAACAGATTCACAAACAAACGAACACACACACATATCATTTCGGATTTAAGTGTGGTGTTGAATTGGTATTTTAATTTTCTTTTTTTTTTGCGTTTCAAGCCGACAACGAGAACCACACCAAGACGTATGCTCCCAAGACGTCCCCAGCCTCGGGCCCCCAGGAGCAGCCGTGGCGGGGCCCTGGAGGCGCCCAGACCACCATCTCAGCGGTCCAGATATCGCCTCCACAGGCCCAGACCCCGGCCCAGAGGAACCACTCCCTCCCCGGCCGTAAGTCAGTCGGCATGACGAAGTTAGCTCAAATTAGCTCAAATTAGCTCATGATGAGAGTCAGCTGTGGTGATCGTCACGGCAGAGGTACAAAATTAAGATTAAAAAAAGTATTACAAAAATAATATATGGGAAACGCATCGTGGAATAATTCTCAATCTCTTAAAAAATTGAATTTTTGATGGGAATATCATTTTTTTTTAATGTAATTTTTGATGGGAATCTAATTTACGTGTGGATACACCAAATTAGCTGCAGCCACTCTAGTGTCGGTTAATAAAACGACAACACTGCAGTCTCTCTGAAAATCAATCCAAGATTTGATAGTTGTTTTCTTTCCAATTAGTTTTTGATCTGTTTGCTGGGGTAGTTTGACAAGGTTGTCTGTTCCGTTTGCATCGTTATCATTTAATTAATTTTTGGTTTTAAAAATGTAACACCGAATTTACCGGTCCGTTACGCACAGTTAAATTTCAACGCTACATTTAGATTACTTTTGCATAAATATGTTTTTTTGCTGTTTACCGAGCTTATTGGCCATTTTGTTAATGGGCCGCATGGTTTCAAGAACAAACAATGCAGTCTACTTATTGGATATTGCTTTGTTTATAAAACAAAAATATTTTCTATAGGCCAACTGCTTTACTTATTTCTGGCTTTATGATCGTTATGGTCCCCAATCTTTTTTACATTAGCATGAACATCGATCAAGATGTGCATCCCTAATCTCAATCTAAAATCTAAATCTGGAGGATTGAATCGTCTTTATTGGTCACACACACATGTACCGGTACACACACACACAGTGGAATTTGTTTCTCTGCATTTAACCCATCCTAGTATTAGGAACAAAGTCAAAGTCAATTGTATTGTCAAATTTCCACACATGTGTTATACATACAGGAATCCGAAACACCTCTTCTCACAGTCCCACAGTGTGCAATATACATAGACGAAAACCAAAGGGCCCAAATTATTCAAATTATATTTGCAATAGCAGTGGAGATGAATAGATAAAGTGACGTGTGTGTGTGTGTGTGTGTGTGTGTGTGTGTGTGTGTGTGTGTGTGTGTGTGTGTGTGTGTGTGTGTGTGTGTGTGTGTGTGTGTGTGTGTGTGTGTGTGTGTGTGTGTGTGTGTGTGTGTGTGTGTGTGTGTGTGTGTGTGTGTGGTGGGGGGTTAAAGTCCAGGTCTATTTGGGACAGGGAGGAAAAGGGGGGAGGGGAGAGGTGGGAGAGAAAGGAGAGGAGGTCAGAGGGAGGGGAGAGAGGTCAGGACAGGAGGGAGGGAGGGAGGGCGGGCAGAGAGTTCAGCATCCTGTCCGCCTGGTGGATGAAGCTGTTCCTGAGCGTGGTGGTGCTCGAGCGGAGGCTGCGGGAACCTTCTCCCTGAAGGCAGGAGGCTTGAAGAGGCTGTTGGAGGGGTGGGTGGGGTCACCCACAATGCCGAGTACTTTGCGGGTGAGGCGGGTGTTATAAATGTCCTGTAGTGATGGGAGTGAGACCGATGATCCTCTGAGCAGTGTTCACCATGCGCTGCAGGCTCTTGCGGTTGGAGGCGGTGCAGCGTTCTAAACCACAGCATGATGCAGCTGCTGAGGATGTGGTCTGTCTCAGTGGTGCCTCTGTAGAACCAGAGCATGATGGTTGATGGGGCCTTCTTCGCTAGTGCGGTGGTGTTGTTTTTCCAGGTGAGGTCATCCCTGTGATGGTCACACCCAGGAATGTGGTGCTCCTCACTTGCTCTACAGCAGCACCATTGATGGTCAGAGGGAGGGGGGGGTTGGGAGTGGGTTCCCCTGAAGTCAATAACAATGTCTTTTGTTTTGTCCCCATTGAGGAAAATATTGTTATTTAGGCACCACAGCTGGTTCACCTCCTTTCTGTAGTTAGTCTCATCGTTGTGGCTGATGAGACTCACCACAGTAGTGTCTGTAGTGAAATGATCACACGGAGGTTTCTGCTTGCGGTCTTTATTTGTATCGCATTGCATACAAACAATAACACTCGTGCTTTGTTCAACACCGGCCGGCTTGTCGCAGGTGCCGCTTATATGGTGACGTAGCCGGAAGCAAAACCTGTTGCTTAAAGGGACAGAGTGAAAACACATATGACATCTCCCTTTTTTTAACGGTTTCAAACCAAAACCAGTTGCACGTAAACAGTCAATAACTGTAACAAATAATGTTTATTTTGGCCTTACCTTTAACTTAAATTATATTGTCTCAATAAGTCTGACAACTGGCTTAATGACACGTCCAGACCTGGTCTGAACCAGTCCCGGTGTTTGTTCAGGTTTTGCGACCCCACCTGGACTCAGACAACCAGTCACTGGACTGGTAGACTGGGGAACCACCCCAGTACTCCCTGCGGCTGCAGGTGAGTCGGTTTGGGCAGGACGAGGCGTTGGTACCGTCCGGAGATGGCGACGGTTCCGCCGCAGCACCGCTCCTCCCTGTGTGTTGATGAGGTATGACCTTGGGGTGATACACTCATCCTTCAAAACCACCGCTGGTGTCGTCCAAGCCTTTTCCTGATCCAGCTTGGTGTGGACCATATCTCCTCGCTGTAGAGGCGGTAAAGGCCTGGCCCCATGGTGGCGGTTGTAGTAGAAGGCTTGTTTGGCCTTCTCGTCAGCATCCTTTTGCCTTACAGTCTTCCTGTTGGGCCACTTGGGTCGAAGATTCCTCACCAGTGTAGGGAGTGTCGTTCTGATCTTCCTCCCCATCAGTAGCTCTGCTGGACTGACCCCTGTAGTGATACATGGAGTGGCTCTGTAGCACATGAGAGCCATTAGTGGGTCGTCCTGCTGGAGGATTCTCTTTGCGGTTTGTACCGCTCGCTCCGCATGACCGTTCCCCTGAGGATGGTGGGGACTCGACGTGACGTGTCTGAAGTCTAACTGTCTTGCCAGCTCCTTGAATTCTCCACTCGAGAATTGAGGTCCGTTGTCGCTCACCACCTCATCCGGGATTCCAAACCTAGCAAAGGTTGTTTTCATTCTTTGAATAACCTGAGTGGTGGTTGTGGACGGCAGGTGTAGTATCTCCAGGAACCGGGAATAGTAATCCGAGATCACTAGGTAGTTTAGCTTTTTGTGTTCACAGAGGTCCAGGGCAATCCTTTCCCAAGGCCGATCAGGCAGTGGCGTGGAGATGAGCGGCTCCTTTTGCTGGGACCGCTTCTGTTCCTGACAAGACTGGCACAACATCACAGTGTTCTTTAGTTCTGTTGAGAGCCCTGGCCACCAAACTGATGAGCTGGCTCTGTCTCTGCACTTTGTGAGCCCTTGGTGTCCGTCATGTATCCTCTGGAGAATCTCCTCTCTCAATGCCCTTGGAACAACAATACGATTTCCCCGTATGACTAAGCCATCAGCCTCCGACAGTTCGTGTTTCACCGAAACGTACTCCCTGACATTTAATGGAACGCTTGCCCTATGTTCAGGCCATCCTCTTCTTATGAGGTTGATGACTGACTGTAGCTCGCTGTCAGCTGCGGTTTCTCTTCGGATGTTGTCCATTCTCGTTGGTGATGCTGGGATGCCCTGCATCACCGCGGCCACGTAGCATGCCACCTCGTCGTGTGTCTCCTTCTCCTCCCTTGTGTGGGTCCGTGGACTCCGGGACAGGGCATCAGCAACGACGAGTGCTTTCCCAGGCACATATTCCGCCACAGGCTTGTACCTCATGAGTCTCATCAGAAGGCGCTGGCATCTCACGGGAACGCTGTCTAGGCTCCTGTTGTTGACAAGGGGCACTAATGGCTTATGATCAGTCTCGAGCTTGAACTGATCCAAGCCGCACAGATATTTGTCAAATTTCTCACAGGCCCACACCCCCGCCAGACACTCCTTCTCTATCTGGGCATAACGTGTCTCGGCTTCAGAGAGACGTCTGGAGCAGTATGCGACAGGCTTCCACTTCTCTCCGTGGAGCTGGAGGAGCACGCCTCCCAGTCCGTAACTACTGGCGTCAGCAGACACAGCTGTGGGCTTGGTTACGTCATAGAAGGCTAGGACTGGGGCGGTCATCAGCATCCCTTTAATATTCTCAAAAGCAGACTGCTGTGAGTGGTCCCAGTTCCACGTATTCTTACTCTTTAGGAGCTCGTACAGTGGTAGACTTATCGAGGATAGGCCGGGAACGTACCTCGCCAGGTAGTTTACCATCCCCAGCACTCGTTTTAGCTCCTGTGCGTTTCCAGGTGGCGCTAGTTGCCGAATCGCCTCCACCTTTTCGGGATCAGGTCTCACCCCTGACTGGTCAATGAGATGGCCCAAAAAGCACAGCTGGCTCTGTCTGAGGGAGCACTTCTCCTTGTTGAGCTTCAAGCCAGCTGATTCCACGCGCTGCAGTACCTTTTCCAGCCGGGCATCATGTTCCTCCATTGAGGTCCCGTAGATCAGGATGTCGTCCATGAAGACTTCCGTGCCTTCCAGCCCCGAAAACACTGTTGCACCACTTAACTTGGCCGTTATCTCATCACAGGTAGGTAGGATGTAATGCTCTCTCTTGACGGATTCATTCAGCCTTTTGAGGTCGACACAGATTCTCACCTTGCCCGTGTTCTTTTTCAGGACCGGTACAATGGGTGCACACCAGTCTGTAGGCTGTGTGACCTGCTCGATGATACCATTGTTCACCATTCTTTGCAGTTCCTCCTTTACCTTCTGTAGCATGGGAAAAGGCACTCGTCGTGCAGTGTGTATGGCGGAGGGTTGGACCCCCTCTTTCAACCGTATTTTTACCGGTTCGGTTTGCAGCGTGCCATGCTCCCCGTAGGCCTGCAGGTGGTCTTTGCCGTAGTGTGGTTGCATTACCTCATCTACTCTCCTCACCAGGTTCATCCTAACTGACAGGGACCGGCTGAGCAGATTGTTGACCCTGTGTCCCCGGACTACATAGGCTGTGATTGGGTACCTCCTCCCCTTATAGCTGGCCGTCACGTTGAAGCGACCAAGACACAGTAGCTCGCCCCCTGGGCTGTCCAGTGGAATGTCCGTCGGCTGCAGTGCTCTTTTTGGAGTGAGAGTGTGAAACGTGTCCTCACTTACTATGTTGACATCAGCTCCAGTGTCTATCTTGAATTGCACTGGAGTAGAATCCATATGTAGCTGCACAGTCCACTGTTTCTTCATCTCACTAGCACTGCTAACTGAACCTAGAAAATAAGAGGTCTGCTGCCTAGCTTCCTCTGGCTCGGTAACCTCTTCCACTGACCTGCCACTGCGACACACTCTAGCCCAATGTCCGAATTTATGACATTTATGGCATGTTGCTTTCACTGCAGGGCACCTTTCTTCTTTGTCATGTCGTGCTTTCCCACATTTGCCACATTTCCTTGCCTGTCCTCCCCATTTATTATCTTTTGACTTATCACCTTGTTTCCAGTTCTTATATTTCTTTTTATATTGTACTTCCTGTACGTATCCGGCAGTATCTCCCTGCATGTTCACTTGCGCCGTGACCTCCTCAGATTGTCTGATGGTCTGTATCGTCACCGCCAGCGAAAGATCTGCCATCAGTTGTAGTTTGCGTGAGAGCTCTTTATCTAACATCCCGACTACGATGCGATCGCGGATGTTCTCCTCTCGACATTTCCCAAACTCACAGTGCTCAGATAGATCATATAAGGCTCTGATGAAACCTTCTGCCTTCTCCCCTGGCCGCTGGACACGTTGGTAGAAACACGCCCTTTCGTGGATAACGTTCCGCCGTGGGAAAAAATAGTCATCAAAGTTTCCCACAACGGTAGTAAAATCGTTCTCATCCTCTTCATCTTCAAACTTAAACGACTTGAAAATGTTTTCCGCTTCGCTGCCCATGGCATAAATTAGACAGCTCACCTGCACCTGTCCACCTTCTTTATCCAGTTTGGTCGCAGTCCTATAGCGTTGAAAACGTTGCTTCCACTCCGGCCACTCCGTAGGTTTGTCAAAAGAAAAACTTGATGGGGGGTTAAACTTCGCCATTCCTCCAGCGTAGTGACTCACTGGCCACTTCTGACACCATGTAGTGAAATGATCACACGGAGGTTTCTGCTTGCGGTCTTTATTTGTATCGCATTGCATACAAACAATAACACTCGTGCTTTGTTCAACACCGGCCGGCTTGTCGCAGGTGCCGCTTATATGGTGACGTAGCCGGAAGCAAAACCTGTTGCTTAAAGGGACAGAGTGAAAACACATATGACAGTGTCGTCAGCAAACTTCACAATGTGGTTGGAGCTGAAGTTCGGTGTGCAGTCATGGGTCAGCAGGGTGAAGAGCAGGGGGCTGAGCACACATCCTTGGGGAGCCCCTGTACTCAGTATGAGGGTGTTTGAGGTGTTGTTGTTGACCCAAACAGCTTCTGGTCTCTCTGTGAGGAATTCCAGCAACCAGTTGCAGAGAAAGGGGCTGAGGCCCAGGTCTGTAGGTTTTCGCACAAGCTGCTGGGGGCTGATGGTGTTGAATGCTGTGCTGAAGTCTAAGAATAGCATTCTAACATATGAGTTCTTAGTGACCAGGTGTGTGAGGGCTGGGTGAAGAGCGGAGGAGATTGCATCGTCTGTGGACCGTTTAGCTCGGTAGGCAAACTGAAACGGGTCCAGGGAGGGAGGGAGGCTGGATTTGATCTGCTTCATGACCAGCCTTTCGAAGCACTTCATGATGGTAGAAGTCAGTGCAACAGGGCGGTAGTCGTTGAAGCAGGATGGAGATGACTTCTTTGGCACAGGAATAACGGTAGTTTCCTTGAAGCACGAGGGTACAACAGCCTGGCTCAGGGAGGTGTTAAAGATGTCTGTGAGGACATCTGTGAGCTCCTCTGCGCAGTCCCTCAGCACACAACCAGGGATGTTGCCAGGTCCCGCTGCCTTGCGGGTGTTAATCTTCAGCAGTGTGCTCCTCACACACACTGGCTGGTGACAGACACAAAGCCTGCTCGTCAGGGGGTGGGGGGGGTGGGGGGGGTGTGTTTCTGCGCAGGTGTGGTGTTCTGTGCTTCAAAGAGAGCAAAGAAGCCGTTGAGGCTGTGGAGCAGGGAGGTGGGAGCAGTGGGCAGCTATTGTATATACAGCACCCGGGGAGCAGTGTAGGGGGTGGGGGGGGTGGTCTGGTGCCTTGCTCAAGGGCACTATGGCAGTGCCCAGGAAGCGAACTGTGCACCTTTTTCCAAGTACTAGTTTTCCACTCCGTACTTGGTCCGTTGCGGGGACTTTCCGGCCCCAATAGACTGAGCTGAACAGTCGCTCCCGTAATATATAATAATGTATAATATAATACATACATGGATATATTTTATAATAATGGATAATGACAGAAAATAGGACATTTACTTATGTGTAAAATCAGCAATAGATCAGCAATAGAATCAGCAATAGATGTAAGATCATTTTTGATTTTCTACTCTTTATGAAATTGCAACTGATTTTGACCTTTCTCCATTTTTATTTATGTGCGCATGAAAAAAAGCATAACATAAAAACATCAATTTACCCTTTGCATCATTCATTTACAAGTGGAAAAATTGCATAGTACATGCATTATGTCATGCAGTATAGATTCATAACCTTCAAAATAATAACTGCTGCAGTTATCAGCATGGCGAATGTAAAATGCAACACGGCGTCCACACATGTCGATACCATGATTCACTCCGTCAGCTTCATGGAACTATATGTTCATACTGATCCATCCTCTGTTTCCCTCCCTCCCTCCCTTACTTCCTCCCTCCCTCCCTTCCTTTCTCTGTCCCTTCCGCCGTTCCTCCCTCCCGCTGTCCCTCCCTTCTTCCCTTCCTTCCTTCATTCCTTTCTTCCTCCCTTCCTTTCTTTGTTCCTTCCTCCCCCCCTCCCTTCCTTCCTTCTTTCCTCCCCTCCCTCCCTACCTTCCTTCCTTCTTTCCTCCCTTCCCCCTCCCTTCCTTTCTTCCCCCATTCCTTCCTCCCTCCCTCCCTCCCTCCCTCCCTCCCTCCCTCCCTTCATTCCTTCCTTCCTCCCTCCCTTCCTTTATCCCTCCCTCCCTCTGTCCCTCCCCCCCACCCTCCTCTCAGACGGCGCCAACGGCCTCCCGGAAAAGGAGCGGCAGCAGGTGGCGGAGCGGCTGCTGCGCGTCATGTGCTCGGACCTGGGCGCCCTCGCCGTGCTCAGCGGCAAGGACTTCCTGAAGCTGGCGCAGACGCTGGTGGACACGGGCGCCCGCCACGGCGCCTACAGCACGCGTGACGCCTTGGGCGGCAGCATGAGCGCGCTGGCGCTGCGCCAGCTGCCGCGCATGTACAACCAGGTGAAGGTGAAGGTGACGTGCGCGCTGGGCGCCAACGCCGCGCTGGGCATAGCCGTCACGTGCCACTCGCAGGCGCGCGGCCCCGACGCCTGCTACGTGCTCACGGCCTACCAGGTGGAGGGCGGCCGGCTGCGGCGCTACGTGCTGGGCGTGCGCGAGGCGGAGCTGCGCGAGGGCCCCGAGCAGGTGCAGCAGTGGATCCAGAACGTGCTCTCGGAGTTCGTCATGTCGGACGTGCGCACCGTCTACGTGTCGGAGCCCCGGGTGGCGGGCGCTGGCCCCGGGGAAGGGTCTCCGCTGGGGGGAGGGGGAGGGGCCGGCGGCGGAGGGGCCGGTGGAGGCGGCGGTGGCGGGCGGGGGAGGGTGTGCCTGCGCTGCGCCGGGTGCTCCCTGGGCGCCGTTGTGCAGGCGGTGCTGGGCAAGCGCAGCCTGCAGGCGCGGGGCCTCCACGAGCTGACTGAGCTGCTGTCGGCCTGCCGCGACATCGCCTCCTCCACCAGCCTGACTGTGCGCGACGAGTCCTCCACCTCTTCCTCCACCTCTTCCTCCTCGTCTACGTCCTCGCCGGTCGCCGGCGGTGAAGACGGGGCCCCTCAGGCCCCCACGCCGCCCTGCTGGGACCGCACGGCCGAGGCACTGCTCCAGGTGCACGCCCACTTTGAGCAGATCTGCGAGGCGTACGGCCGCAGCAAGGCCACCGCCCCGCTGCTGCAGGGCCTCAACAAGCACCTGCTGGCCACGCTGGCCTGCCTGCTGGCCCCCCTGCGGCTGGCCGCCCTGGAGCTCAGCAGCCAGCGGAGGCCCACTCTGCAGCAGGTGCTGCCCGTCTACCTGCGGCTGGAGAAGCTCTTCACCGCCAAGGCCGGGGAGGCCGGCGCCGGCACGGCCAGCAAGCTGTGCCACTACTTCCTGGAGGCGCTGAAGGAGAACTTCAAGGTAGCTTTATTAATTTTTTATAGCAGTTATGTTGTGTGATTCCTTGTCGGGGAATAGAAGTACGCAACAATCTTCTTCTTCTTCAATTCTAAATGCTGAGGGGCCACTGCAATATGAGTAATGATGATACAATGATAGTATAATATTATAAATATTTTGTGGTTTGGTGTCCCGTATGCCTACCTACCTGAGCTTGTACCAACAAAAGTGGGATGGGAACTGATTGAGCCGACGCCTTTATGCAAAGTCCCACTCACGCATAGTGGAGGCTGAGGCCAAGCAAAGCACACCAACGTTCAAAAACGGAATAGCTCAACAAAAACTCAAGTGCTGCAAGCTTCTCATTAAACATAACACAGAACAGCTTTAGGAATCTGAACACAAGGTTAACACTATTTCTATTAAATTACATGTTTGTATTTGCGAGCTACGAGCTAAATGACAACAGCTCAAGGGCACAAGTCAGCGTATGATTCTCGAAGTGGAATGAGGGGGAATCTCATTCCACCATCAAGGTGCCGACACGTGATTAGTGGTCTGAGCTTTTACATGTATTGAGTGGGCTTTTGGGCCTTTTTATGGACAGGCCAGCGAAGAGAGAGGTTTGAAAGCGAGTGTATGGCGTGAAACGCAGAAGGAGGGTCACCCATTGAGGAAAGGGAGGACCATCCTCCTTTCGAATGTTTAGAGACAAATAAAAAATAAATACACCTACATTGAACAGATTTATCTGTGAAAATGCTAATAATATTACTATTTTAACACTTCGAAGGCACAACAATAACGTCCCGTGTCAAAATACCAACAGCGCCCCCTTCGGAAATCGTCTTCCCCCAAGCTCCCCATGGAAGTCCCCACCCACAACCCACCTCATCCAAAAATAAAGCTAAATTGGACTATACAGGGTTTACAAGTTTTAAAAACCAACCCCCAACCCCGTTGTCTGTACACCACCACAAGGTGACTTGCCAACCCACCCTCCCCCTCCACCCTCCCCGGTCTCTTGGAGACCGGAGGCCATGGCTTCTGTCTTGACTGGCGGGGGTTTTCTCTGGACTGGCAGTTGCTGGGATATCTGGATGGGCTGGGAGACTGGACAGCTAGGCCACGGCGGTAGCTCCTTCAAAGGGCCTGTCCAAACAGCCCCCCGGTGACTAGCCGCAGGCGATTGCTCCTAGCTGTTGCTGTGCTACCACTCCTGTCCTCGTGCTGGGTCGTGTTGGTGCTGGGAGGTGGCTGTGCCTTGTCCTGGTCGGCGAAGTCCCTGTTCAGGCACCAGTGCAGCAGACAACAAGTCAAGTTTATTGTCACTTCACAGTTTACACAAGTATAAAGCAGTGAGTGAAAATCTTATGTGCAATACCCGACGACAGACAGCAGTTATAAAAATAAAAACAGAAACTGTACAAAACTGTATAAAGTTAAATATATAAAAGTAAAAATGCAACATATAACATCATTGGGAAAGAATACTACCCCAAATTTGAAAATATTATTCCATATTTTTGTCTTTTTTCACAAGAACAAAAGCTAACATTTGTTTTTGGAGAGGAAGAAAAATCTATGCCACTTGAAGCAACGTTTGTAACAGCATGTCACAACCTATGCAGGGATAGGCATTCTATTCAAATGCTAATTATATTCAAAGTACATTTCAAATGTGAAATGTACTGGCCAGGGGGAGGGGAGGTGTGAAACGACAGCGCGCCTTGGTGGGGAACAATTGTTCATCAACAGTTCTGTTCTCCCCAGGCGTGTAAGAAGCAGTGCTGTTTTTCACAAATCGATCAAATGTCTCTGATATCATGGCAGATTTGTCCTCCAGAAGGCGGGCAGCCCTTGTGCTCTTGTCATCAAAGCGTAGATAGCGCATGATATCTCTGAATTTCTGGCCAGACATTGTCTCCTTGAAAACAAGATTTCCCATTTCAGCAGACCAGAAGTCCTCCAGTTTCTGGCTTTGTGTGTATGCAGGCTTGTGTGTATGCAGGCTTGTGTGTATGCAGGCTTGTGTGTATGCAGGCTTCGTGTATGCAGGGATAGGCATTCTATTCAAATGCTAATTATATTCAAAATACATTTCAAATGCGAAATGTACTGGCCAGGGGGAGTGGGAGGTGTGAAACGACAGTGCGCCTTGGTGGGGAACAATTGTTCATCAACAGTTATGTTCTCCCCAGGTGTGTAAGAAGCAGTGCTGTTTTTCACAAATCTATCAAATGTCTCTGGTATCATGGCAAAATGACAATGACTGAGCATCCACCTGATGTTCAAAGCCAACATCTATGGGTGGATAGAATTTTCTCATGGACTGATGATGTCAGAGGTAGAAGAAACTTTGTGTGTGTGTACATATTACCTTTTGTAATGGCCCAAATGAATTTGGTAATGTTTTGACTTACTTTATTTTTGATTTATGCACGATTCAAATGTTTACTGCAGTGTTACAAGGAAGCCCTATCAAATCCACCAAATTGACATAAAATTTTGTTTTTTTTCTAATATCTGTAACTAGTATAAATCCACTTTTTATTGTAATGATAATACACAACCCACGTTTGTGGATAGCATAGGCAATTATCTGGTATTCCATTGAAAAATGCCAAACAATAACTTATTTTCATATTTTAGGTCCTCTTTGTAACCGGTTTTTCACACAAGCTTGAAATAGGCCTACATTTACGCAAGGCTTTCATCTAAAGCATTTCCACACCCTTTTAAATCATGCTGTATACTTTACACCATGAATTGTATGACCCCTCTCTTGACATCTCTTCATATCCTCTCTCTCTCTATCAACCACATATCACATACCACATATCAACATTTTATCACAGAGTGCCACAAGCTAGGTAGCCTGATTGAATAGTACAATGACAGTAGGCCTATGTTCTATCCACAAACAAACAGATTCCAAACAAGAGGCGCCATCTAGTGATCATTATGTGCAAATGCACAGCCTCTCATTCAAATGACTTAGGGGTCATTCGACCCCTCTTGTGGCGCTTGTAGTAGGTAAAAATGGCCCGGCATTTCTAGTGTTAACCAGCCTCCAACTACACAAATTCACAAATACACTTCTATATATATATATACATACAATATACTTCATGTTTTTACTTCATACTTTTAATCGCTAAATAGCTAATTTTCATCAAAACAACGAATCTTTCCCCTCAGTTCACAATCGATTTGAATTTTGTTTGGCTTGTCTGCTAAAATGACCGATTAATACACTGTCAAAATTGATAGTGAGGCCTGATGAGCTACTGTGTCATTGATGCTTTCTTTATAATAGGCCTATATTGTCATCTGAAGAACAGAGCGGTCATTCCCACTAGCTTCCCAGGCTATGCATTATGTAGTTCTGTGATCAGACCACCTCTTCTTAAACATGTAAGAAGAATAGCTTTCACAGCACAAATTGCCAACTATATCTCAAAAAGACAGAATCCTAGCAAGCTTTAATCAGTGCTTTCTCCCAGAGAAAGGGACATTTCAGAATAAGATCTTATCTTTGTCTAGCCTATTTCTCCCCGACTCAATTTAAGACTCCTTCTTGTCTCACCCCAATCCCAATTTAAAATCAATCATTTTTCTCACTGCACTGATCTTTATTTTGTCTGAAATAATCAGCTCTTGAGATAGCAGTAAGGTCCAACGGAAAACTTGATTGGCTTATACATTTCCCAAACCGGTCTTAGATTGATCTATTCTTTTGCTCCGTACTTCTCCTAAGGTTTAGGATACCAGGTCGGACTTCTGATTTATTTCTGATAACACAAAGAAGAGAGGGTTTTAAGCAGCACAATTTTCCTTTTGGGTATAAGCTCACTACTGCTTCAAATGTGTCTGGGTTTTACATGCCCGCATATGCCCTGACTAACATTAGATTAGATTAGATTCAAATTTATTGTCAGTGCACAGGTACAGTACAGCGAAAATAGTTTGGCATCTAACCAGAGTGCAAATGTTACTGTTACAGTAAAGTGCATGGTGATATATAATGCATAGTGGTTAAATAAGATGTTAAAACAGTCTACTAAAAAACTACTAAAACAGGTATAAAATAACTTATAGAGTAGGTATGAGATATGTGCAGAATTATAGGTGTATATATATATATATATACAAGGTAAGTATACACGTATAAACAGGTAGTGAGCAGGGGTATGCAGTTGTATCAAAAGATAAATATATATAAATGTATATACAGCAGGTAGTAACCAGGGATGTGTAGTTATATCAGCAGTTGACGATTCATATATATATATATATATATGTATATACGGTAAGTACAGTAAACATTTACATGACTATCATACAGGTATGTAAACAATAAATGTCAACAATAAATGTGAACTATAGGTAGAGGTAGGGAGTTATGATACAGTGCAAGGCCGTTGAAGACATTGTATGAGCTCACTAGTTGCATGCGGGCATGTAAAACCCAGACACATTTGAAGCAGCATAAGGAGACGGTGTAACTAGATTGAAGATTCAAATAAAGTTATCTTGAATCTAGTTACACCTTCTCCTTATGCTGCTTCAAATGTGTCTGGGTTTTACATGCCCTCACTAACATCCCCATCCACCACCACTAAACCCATCCACCACCACCCAAACCCATCCACCACCACCAAAACCCATCCACCACACCCAAACCCATCCACCACCACCAAACCCATCCACCACACCCAAACCCATCCACCACCACCAAACCCATCCACCACCACCAAACCCATCCACCACCACCCAAACCCATCCACCACCACCAAAACCCATCCACCACACCCAAACCCATCCACCACCACCAAACACATCCACCACACCCAAACCCATCCACCACCACCAAAACCCATCCACCACACCCAAACACATCCACCACCACCAAACACATCCACCACCACCAAACACATCCACCACCCACCACACCCAAACCCATCCACCACACCCAAACCCATCCACTACCACCAAACACATCCACCACCACCAAACCCATCCACCACACCCAAACCCATCCACCACACCCAAACCTATCCACCACACCCAAACCCATCCACCACACCCAAACCCATCCACCACCACCAAACCCATCCACCACCACCAAACCCATCCACCACACCCAAACCCATCCACCACCAAACCATCCACCACCACCAAACACATCCACCACACCAAACCCATCCACCACCACCAAACCCATCCACCACACCAAACCATCCACCACACCAAACCATCCACCACCACCCAAACCCATCCACCACCACCAAACCCATCCACCACACCCAAACCCATCCACCACCAAACACATCCACCACCACCAAACACATCCACCACCACCAAACACATCCACCACCACCAACCATCCACCACAAAACATCCACCACCACCAAACACATCCACCACCAAACCCATCAACCACCACCACCCAAACCCATCCACCACCACCACCCAAACACATCCACCACCACCAAACTTCACCAAGCTTCACCAAGCGCACCTTCCTTCCTCCCCTACTCTTAAAAACCAGTGGTTGGTGGTCGGTGGATGAATGTGTGTATGAATGGGTGAATGTGAGGCAAAGCGCTTTGGATAAAAGCGCAATATCAAAGCAGTCCATTTACCATTATCATAACAACCATCAGCCTTAAACGCAGAGGGTCGTCGCTACAGGGTTAGCTCGCGAGTGGTTTGGGGGATCCGCCCAGCTCTTCATTCTAGTTCTCTCTAGCTGGTGGCTGCAGCGGGAATGTGAGAAACCGGTGGTTCCCAGTCGTGTTCCGTCCTGGGAAGAATTCTCTCAGGGGTTTAGCACATCAACCTGGCGCTCTTTGAAGATAAAAGTACAAGGATTTGAAGCTTTTTAGAAAGAGAGCACAAAAGCGCACAACCCACGTGGCAAACGTTTTATGGTCCTTTTCAAGTATGTTTTCACTCTATCCTGAAAATATAGATACAGCTATAATGATATTATCAGCAAACCCTTTAAAACGTGCAGCTGAATAACATATCTTTTATGTTTTTTGTTGTTTTTGTATCACACCATAGAGAACACATCATAGAATATAAACATCCAAATCTAAATCTGGGTGATTGACTCCTATTTATTGGTCACATACATGTAAACACACAAAGAGTGAAATCAGTTTCTCTGCATTAAACCCATCCAGGTATTATGAGCAGCATCATTATTATTATTGTTAATAATGTAATTAAGGTTTCTGTGTTGATGATAAAGGGAGTTTGTCCATTGGGAGCTGAGGGTCAGGAGGATGTCCTAATGGGTGGCCCATTGAGACTAACTGTGAATAAGAGCTATATATATATAAATACACCTCGCTCGACTTGACTTGTATAATACTACAAATATTACTACGGTGGCCCTGAGAGCTCAAAGAACTGCAAAACACATGCAAATAGACAACCAAGCAACACAAGCAACAAGGCATTGCATTGGTGTCAAACTGATGAAGAGCTTTTCTTAATTTGCATGCGTTTTCTTCAGCTGCCACCGTATAATGTAATGCTACACGTATTCGTAATGCATGAATCAACTTCACAATCAGAATCGGAATGCCTTGATTGTCGTTTTACAAGAACAACGAAAGAAATCCTCATGCCACTCACACTTAGAAACAACGATTGAAAAATATTCGAAAAGTATTTAAAAAAAACCCCCTGATTGCCGCATATTGCGTTGGCCCTTTTATACACAGAAGTGCAAGTTAGAAATGTAGGTCAACGTGACTCCGAATGCAGGTGATACCCAAGTGCCGACCTGTAGATCCCGAGGATGAACATCACCGGTCTTCATGGCTCAGGCAGATTGACCCGCCGCTCTGCTCAGCAGCATGTGTGATGTGATGTGTGTTCATGTATTATTAATTATTAATTTCTTCCAACGCCAGGTGGAGCGTGCCCACCAGGTGGCCATGATCCTGGATCCCCAGCTGAAGCTGCGCCCCGTGCCGGCCTACCAGCACGACGACATCATCTCCCGCGCCTGCGACATGGCGTCCACCGAGCCGCGGGAAGGAAGCGGCGGCGGTGGCGGAGGTGGCGGCGGCAGCAGCGGAGGAGGTGGAGGAGGAGAAGGAGGATTGGGGGCCGAGGACCACAACAGCGTCGGGCCCCCCACGGCGAAGCGTGGCCGCCTGGACTGCGGCCCCGCCCCCTCGCGGGGGAACCCACCCTTGTTGTCAACGACGACCCCAACCGCGGCCTCGGCCTCCTCCTCCTCCTCTTCCTCTGGGAACGGCGTGGGCGGCGAGCGCGTCCGCAAGGAGATCTACCAGTACCTGGCTGAGCCGCCGGTGCAGGGCACGCCGGACCTCTTCCAGTACTGGAGCTCGGGGGCGGGCGGCGGCGGCGGCGGCGCTGGGGAGCGGTTCCCCCGGCTGGCCCGTCTGGCGCTCTGGCTGCTGGCCGTGCCGGCGGTGGGCGTGCGCAGCGAGTGCCTGGCGCTGTGCGAGCAGAGCCTGGCCATGAAGCGCCGGCAGCAGGTGACGGCCGAGGAGATGAACAAACTCATCTTCCTCAGGTCCAACATGGGCTAGGGATGTGTGTGCGCACGTATATATATATATATACGCTTATTGATTGGCCAGCGCTTTCCGTAAAAGGCCAGGTGTACAGACCAGGTAGGTCAATCTACGGTAAAACTACGGAGACTATTTCTATCCGTAGAAGAGGTTTGCAAAGCAAACGGACCGAGGATTGTACACGTGTATAGACGCAAAAAAAAAAAAAAGTGTTTCTGAAGAAAAAAAACTTTGAAAAAAAACTGACAACAGACAAACGTGTCAATTGTAGCCGTTGGACGAACATCCATCCATTGAACGTGTGTTGCGAGCACAGTGGTGACGACACAAAAGCTCATTTTGCTTCCACCCCTCCCCCGACCTTATATATATATATATATATATATATATATTTGAATCATTCACATACATCCAGATGGCTTTTGATTTAGACGCAATGTCAAAAGGGAACAACAAACATTGTGTGTGTGTGTTATGAAGTTCACTGCCATGCACCACTACAGCTGTCTGTGTAGTACACAGAATATATAATATATATATAATATATATGATATTTACAGCCGACTGAATGGACGAGATATAGGGGGGTGGGGGGGGTCGTCAGTTGGAACATGCTTCCGGAGATAATCAACCTGAAACCTGTCCTGCGGGAATTAGTTTTAATTGTTTTATGGAATTAATTCCATGAATACAGGGCTTAAAGTAACCGACACTGACCTACACACTACTAGTGCACCGACGGGAGAGATATATGTTCAAAAACGCAGATATTGCGACGGTTTTCAGTTTTACAATATATCTTTTTTTTTTGGTTGCAACCTATACTATTATTATTATTATTATTATTATTATTATTATTTCTATTTCTTCTTCTTCTTTTAAAAAATAGTAGCTTTCATTTGAAAAAGAATGACGTCTTCCTTATCGTAGATCTACCCAGACCAAAATTAGATTTGGATGGATTTCAAGAAAAAAGTGGCTTCAAGCGATAACGAGCCGTGTGCGTGAGATTGCAGTTTCGCAATTGACTCTAATTGACGCTTAACATTCTATTTTCTTGCGTAGTTCTGTAGTGCTGTAGAGGAATGAAATTATTATTATTTTGTTTTTGGAACAACATGCATGGAGTTTTTTCTCAGGAAAGCGTCCGCCAAAATCAGATCGTTTGTACATCCAACAAAGTCACTTTTTCAGGAACACACACACACACACACACACACACACACACACACACACACACACACACACACACACACACACACACACACACACACACACACACACACACACACACGCACACGCGCACGCGCACGCACACACACACACGACCACTGTTTCCGTTTCGTTTTTTTTATGACGAGGTGTGTATTTTCATTTCATGACACGTGATTCTATTTCCGTTGAAAATGATTTGGACCTAAAAATCGGTTGTGTTTCTTTAAACAAAGACCCCAATGACTTTGCATTGTTTGTAAAAGGCCGTTTGTTAAGGTTTTCATGAGTTATTTTGGACCTAACGGTGCCCCCTGCTGGACATGTTTTGAAAATATTTTTTTAGTTTGTTTTTTTGTTTGGTAAGGAGGCCACTTTTCAGACTATATCTGATGCAGTAGTTAACACGTTGTTATTTACTTTGTTTTTTTCATGTCTCAACCCTAAATTATAATACAAATTTCAGAGACGAAAGAACTCAAGAATGTTGACATTCTGAGAAAAATCATGTTTCTGACATTGTGAAATAAAAATAAGAACGCCAGATTTAATTAAAGTGTAGAACAATGATCTAAAATGTATAAAGGAGGCAAATATGACGATCAGCACTTTGGTTTCACTTTAGGAAATCAACAATATAATTTTTTTTCAGATAATACCGGTATTTTTAAAAAAAATACTAAAAACTGACTACTACTACTAACCAACTGGAATCGGAGTACTCACGTCGATTGGCTGCACAGTGAAAGTAGAAACATAATATCACATATTTTCAGTTATTCCTCCCAACTGCTGTAACCATGCTGGTTGTCCTCGGGCCGATCGGAACCATAACTAATTACACTCAGTCAGACAAACCTGTTCAAAACCAGGAGACAAAACTGCCACTTTAAGCTGAATTAGAAACCTACACACACACACACACACACACACACAGATTCTTGTATCCTGTATTTGCACAGCTGTGATCAAATGGACAAAAGAATACAAATCAAACCATGTGACAGTTTTTTCAGGGATTCAGTTCATGCACTGAATGAATACTTTACTGTAAGGAGCTGGAGGAGTTGGTTCGACTGATTTCATATTCATAACAAATCTAAAGTGGAAGAATTCACCTTTTTTCGTTTAAAGCGGCATGACCTAATTCAATGTGTTGGTGTTTGCAGTCAAACTATGTCATTTTGGGTCAGAGACGAGATTTAAACATATCTTATTTGTTTTGAAACATGGCAACTTGAGGTGATGAATTATTTGAAGGCTAATCAATTTGAATCATACTATTTATATATATATATCTATATATATATTTTTTATATTTTTTCCCCGACAAATTTACTTTTCATTTGCTACTGGCGACGCTTCGGGAACAAAACGCCACTTTTGACACACTAAAGTCTATTTAACTACAATGTATTTTACGTTGGCTGACATGAGAATTTTTTTTTATCCGAGATATGCATGCAATGAATATATAAAAAAAACAGAAACACTCATGAACATGTATTATACATAATTATAATAATAATAATATTAATAATTATTATATTAATAATAAGCCGGATTGTTCCTCATTGTTGTTGAGAATTCAAAGCGATTCTATTGTATGCTTGGAATAGAGCCCCTTATCAATAATGGATCTATTATCACACCGATAGGGGGGGGGGGGTCTGTTTTTTGGGGTGACGTCATCTGACGTGAGCCCACACCCACCCCACCACTCGGGAGTGTGTAAATACAAGTGTGTGTGTACCGCTGTCGTTCGGCCACCAGGGGGCGTCGTCATAACAGAGATAGAGCAGCGAAGCACACGGATACCACCATACCTCTTTTTTCTACCACTAGCGTTTCAAAACAAAAACTGAATAGAGAAAACAAAGTTTTGATATAAGCAAGCAAGCTTCCGTTGTTAGAAATGTGTTTTTGGTGTGTTAATTTATTCAAATGTTAAGTATGAGACGGTGTTTTAGTTCATTCGCTCAAATCAGGTGGAGAATTAACTGTTTGCGTCGTCTTGTCGTTTAACTGACGATTTTTTTCTCCCTTTTATACCTTTTAGTTTTTTGTTTTTTTGCTTGACCAAGAATACACAAACAACACGATGTATCCTGATATTTTTTTATTTTTCCCCCCCTTTTTTGGTTGTTGTCTTTTTATTACACTTTTAGTATAGGTGTGTCGATTTCAAGATCTGAGTTATATTTAGTAGGCTACCGTGCCTAATTTATACTTTTGTAGCAACACTATTTTTATAAAACACACACACACCAGAGAGAATTCTTTCTTTTTTTGTTTGTTTTCCTGTCTCTTTCTGTATCCTGTACGGCAGCGCTGAAAATACATTATCAACTGTTATAATAATAATAATAATATTAATATGTGACGTGTGAATCGACAAACCCAAATAAATACCTAATCAACGACTCCTCTGCATTGCATTCAACCTGTGTGTGTGTGTGTGTGTGTGTGTGTGTGTGTGTGTGTGTGTGTGTGTGTGTGTGTGTGTGTGTGTGTGTGTGTGTGTGTGTGTGTGTGTGTGTGTGTGTGTGTGTGTGTGTGTGTGTGTGTGTGTGTGTGTGTGTGTGTGTGTGTGTGTGTGTGTGTGTGCGCGTGCGCCACAGGTAGAGGGAGGGGGATGGTGGGTGGAGAGAGGGGGAGATGGTGGGGGGAGAGAGAGAGAGGGAGGAGATGGTGGGGGAGAGAGAGGGGGAGATGGTGGGGGGGAGAGAGAGAGGGGAGGAGATGGTGGGGAGAGAGAGGGGGAGATGGTGGGGGGAGAGAGAGAGAGGTAGATGGTGGGGAGAGAGAGAGATGGGGGAGAGAGAGAGAGAGAGAGATGGTGGGAGAGAGAGAGAGAGATTAAGTTGAGGCTCTGGGTTGAACGCTAGTCGATGAGCTCAACCTTCTGTTTATTTACAGTATATTTTATAAGATGGCCGCCCATTCACTTTTTTCTTCAGGCTGAAAGTTATACAAAAAGAAAAAAGACTTCCTACTGTATATAACTCCCCCCTCTCCAGGGGTGTTTTGTGTGTGTGTGTGTGTGTGTGTGTGAGGGAGATGGAGAGGGAGGGAGGGAGGGAGGGAGGGCACCTTTTGCTCTGAGAAGAATGTGGTCCGCTATAAGTGATGGCATGTGAAGAGGGACCCCCACACCCCCTCCCTGAGAGAGGGTGAAAAAGGAAGCTGAGAGCTCAGTCTACAGTGGCAGGGAGGGAGGAGGGGGAGAGGCAGGGAGGGGGAGGGAGGGGGGAGGGAGTCAGGGAGGGAGGAGGGGAGGCAGGGAGGGAGGGAGGGAGGGAGGGAGGAGGGGAGGCAGGGGGGTGGAGGGGGAGAGGAGGGAGAGAGATTAAGGGCCTCCCAACATATGTATGGGGAGAAGGGGCCTTATATAAGGGCAAAGCGATTGAAGACTCGTATGGAGACGGAGAGGGGGGGGGGGGAGGAGACGGGGAGAGATGATGAGGAGAAAGTGATAGAGAGAGAGAGAGAGAGAGAGAGAGAGAGGAGAATTTGAGAGGGGGGAGGAGAAAGTGAAAGAGAGAGAGAGAGAGAGAGAGGGGGGGAGAAAGTGAAAGAGGGGAGAGAGAGAGGAGAATGTGAGAGGGGGGGGAGAGAGGGGAGGAGAAAGGGAAAGAGAGAGAGAGAGGGGAATGAGAGAGGGGGGAGGAGAGGTGGGAAGAGGGAGAGGGGGGAGAGAGAGAGGGGAATGAGAGAGGGGGGAGGAGAGGTGGGAAGAGGGAGAGAGAATAACATAGAGAGAGGGAGGGGAGAGAGAGTGAGTGATGGGAAAGAGAGAGGGGGGGAGAGAGGGAAGGGAGAGCGAGAGAGAGGGAGGCAGGTTGGAGGTGCGTGTGTGGGCTCCCCAGGGGCCACCGATGGGGCGAACAGAGTCAGAGAGGTGGGGGGGGGGGGGGGGGGGGGCTGTCTCTCTTTACTGTGTCTCTCTCTCCCCCCCCCCCCCCCTCCTCCTCCCCCCCTTCTTAAACTCATACCCGGGTCAGAGAGACCCCCCCCCCCCCCCCCCTCCCACCCCTTCCATGCAAAAACACCCACACGGTCTCCTTGGTAACCCCCGCCACAAGGGCCGCCCGCGACAGCGTAATTTGCAGCACATGCGTCGGCCCCTCGCTCTGCCTCTCCCTCTCTCCCTCTCTCCCTCTCTCCCTCTCCCCCACTCCCCGCCCTCGCTCTCTCTCTTCCCCTCTACCTCTCTCGCCCTCTCTCCCACCGTCTCCCCCCTCTCTCTCTCTCCTTCTCTCTCCCTTGCCCTTTCTCCCACCGTCTCCCCCTCCCACCCCCTCCCCCCTCTCTCTCTCTCCCTCTCTCTCTCTCTTTCCCTCCCTCTCTCCCACCGTCTCTCCCCCCCTCTCTCTCTCTCTTTCTCTCTCCCTCCCGCTCTCTCCCACCCCCTTTCCCCCCCCCCCCCCTCTCTCTCTCTCTCTCTCTCTCTCTCTGTCTCTCTCGCCTCCTCCAATCCACCACCACCACCACCACCACCACCCTCTCCAACCCTCTCCCACACACACATATACACACACGCACACACACACACCTACACACACACACAAACACACAAACACACACAGAGACACACACACAGACACACACAGCCAGCTGAAGGTGAGTTTTTCCACGTCTGCTAACCACCAAAGAGCGAGGGGATGGTGAGGCTGAGTTGTAGTCATTAGAAGCCGAGTTGTAGTCATTAGAACCTGCAAAACGGAGGGAAAAACAACACCGTCACTGCACAATTGCTTCCGTTTGCGTGCTGGCTTATGGAAAGAAAGTTGCAGATCAGCCTTTTTTCGTTGTGTGCGTGTGTGTTTGTGTGTGTGTGTGTGTGTATGTGTGTGTGTGTGTGTTTTCAGAGGGAGAGAGGTGGGGTGGTGGGGGGGGGTTGTTTTTTTTGGGGCTGGCTGTTCATGAAATATATATATGTGTGTGTGTGTGTGTGTGTGTGTGTGTGTGGTGTGTGTGGTGTGGCCTGGTGTTACTTTTTTCTTATCAATGATGTCATAGAAATTGGAGGATAAACAGATGTGTGTGAAGTGGTGTGTGTGTGTGTGTGTGTGTGTGTGTGTGTGTGTGTGTGTGCAGATGCCTGTTTGCGGCTTGGGGTGTGTGCTTGCATGCATGCGTATGCGTGTGTTTGTGTTTGTGTGCTTGAGTGTATGCGTGTGTGTGTGTGTGGGTAGGGGCTCTTGCGTGTGTGTGTGTGTGGGTAGGGGCTCTTGCGTGTGTGTGTATGCACATTGCATGAGTGCAATGCATTTGAATGCAGGTCCGGACTCGGCCTCGGCTGATCAAGTCCTGAAGGATAAAGGCTAGACTCGGTCCGGCCTTAAGCTTGGCCACGTTGGAGCCTCTTACTGCATTGACCTCTCACACCATGAAGGGACCCCCCCTGTTCAGGGACTTGGGGTCTCTCACGCAACCGGGCCTCGGATTGGAGGCGGAGCACACCGTCTTCCTCCTCCTCCTCCTCCTCCTCTCCTCCTCCTCCTCCTCCTCCGACGGCCTCCACCGTACCTCCACCCTCCAGGACCAAGTCGAGGATAGAGGCCCTGTGAGAATCTTGTTTTTTTTATTTTACTTCCTAGGTGCCTTGGACGCCATCCTTGTCCGGGAAGGGCGGGGGGGGGGGGGGGGTACCGCTCCATCGGTGAGGGAAAGGATCCCAGACGGACGACCTGCAGACATTCTCTGAGGACTCTCAGATGGCAGTGGTCGGTTGCATAGGCGGACGCAGAGGAGACTTTGGACGGCTCCCCTGCCCTATGAAACTCTCTCTCTCTCTCTCTCTCTCCTCTCTCTCTCTCTCTCTCTCTCTCTCTCTCTCTCTCTCCTCTCTCTCTCTCTCTCTCGTTACCCGGGTCGCCAGTTCCGCAGCATCCGTACACTAAGGACTACCACCAGGTTCAAGGACAGTTTTTATCCACAGGACAGTGACCTACTGAACTGCTCGGAGTGCTGCCACTATCATAACATTGTCATTAACATTACACTGTACACGACCTTCTGGACTCATAACAGCTACTGCACTGTACTGCACTGTACTGCACTGTATTCATGATGCTGCTGCACTACTGGCACTTTGAATGCTTTTTAAATGCTTTTTGCACTGCAATTCAACAGATGTTATTGTTATTGTGTGCAGTGTTGTTATCGTGTTGTGTAGTATAAGTATAGTACATAGGATAGAATATAGTGTTAAATTGTCGGAAATTCATACTGCGGGAGGGAATGGGGAATAGATCATCTTGAATCTTGAATGTTGGATCTTGAATCCTGAATCTTGGGTGTCCACTTTGGGTGGCAACGACGAAGATGCCAGAGCCCACTCTTACTTCCCGAGGAAACTCTGGTCCTCCAGCCTGCAGCATGGTGCTGCAGGCTGTGTGTCGTCCTGAGTCTGTGGTGGCCGCTGAGTGGCCTCTTCCTCTTCTACTCTTGTGATGGGTCATGATGTGTTTTGGGGCCGACGGACTCCAACAGATTAAGCAACCTGATCAGGCGGAGGGCTCTGAGGTTCTGAGGAGGACCAAAAACGACTGTATGTCCTTGACCATGACTCCTGCCGCTTTACAGAGTGCTGTTCTGTACCAAGGAGGTACAACAGACGACTAGAACTCTGAACTGACTCTGAAGCCACTGTCAATCAAACTCAGTCACCTTTGAGTGACACCAGCCCAGGTGACTTATGTATCATTATCCTGGATGACCGGTGCAATATGCCTGCAATATACTGTACCTTGCGAGGCATATTGCACCTTAGATTCAGTTACTTTACTTTAGCTCTATTACATTATATTGTCCGTTAGACTCATGTTTTCATTGATAATTCTGATTCTATGTATGCTGTATATGTTTTGTGTATATATTGCTAGTTGTGTTTATTTACTTTAATGTTTCTGTCAGTGTGTGCGTGTCTGTGTGTGTGTGTGTGTGTGTGTGTCAGTGTGTGTCAGTGTGTGTCAGTGTGTGTGTGTCAGTGTGTGTCAGTGTGTGTCAGTGTGTGCTTGTGTCTGTGTGTTCAAGATTCAAGAATTTTTATTACAATGGAATACTTAATCCCCATTCCCTCCCGCACTATACAATTCTAGAACACAATGTGTGCGTCTGTGTATGTCTGTGTGTGTGTGTGTGTGTGTGTGTGTGTGTGTGTGTGTGTGTGTGTGTGTGTGGTGTGTGTGTGTGTGTGTGTGTGTGTGTGTGTGTGTGTGTGTGTGTGGTGTGTGTGTGTGTGTGTGTGTGTGTGTGTGTTGGTCAGTGTGTGTGGGGGGGGTCCCCACAAGATGGCAGTCTCTAGCTTTATCTCTGCCCTACCTCTGTGGAGGGGCTACCGTATCCAGCCAGCCAGGGAGGAGGAGGAGGAGGGAGGGGGGGGGGGGGGGGAGGGGGGAGGGAGGGAGGAGGAGGGGGAGGGCGGCGGTACGAGGATGTGTTTTTTTTTCTTTCTTTCTTTTTTTTTTTTTTTTATAGATAATGACATCATAGGTCAGACCAAAGTGAACAAGGAGAGCTCCTGCAGGCTGCTAGAC
>CM051006.1:7429382-7434382 GCA_027704905.1 Muraenolepis orangiensis
GGTGACCAGAGGGTGTGTGCCAATTACAGTTGTAACACATTACTCAGCCTCCCTGGGAAAGTCTACTCCAAGGTGCTGGAAAGGAGGGTTCGGCCGATAGTCGAACCTCAGATTGAAGAGGAACAATGCGGATTCCGCCCTGGTCGTGGAACAACGGACCAGCTTTTCACTCTTGCAAGGATCCTGGAGGGGGCTTGGGAGTATGCCCATTCCGGTCTACATGTGTTTTGTGGATTTGAAGAAGGCATATGATCGGGTCCCTCGGGAAATACTGTGGGGGGTGCTGCGGGAGTATGGGGTGCGGGGGTCACTGTTGAGGGCCATCCAATCTCTCTACTCCCAAAGCAAGAGCTGTGTCCGGATTCTCGGTACAAAGTCAGGCCTGTTCTCAGTGGGTGTTGGCCTCCGCCAGGGCTGCACTTTGTCACCCATCCTGTTTGTGATTTTCATGGACAGGATTTCAAGGCGTAGTCATGGAGGGGCGGGGTTTCAGTATGGTGGGCTCAGGATTGAATCGCTGCTGTTTGCAGATGTTGTGGTCCTTTTTGCGTCATCAGTATGTTACCATCAGCACTCACTGGATCGGTTTGCAGCGGAGTGTGAAGCGGCTGGGATGAGGATCAGCACCTCCAAATCTGAGGCCATGGTTCTTAGCAGGAAACGGTGGATTGTCTACTCCAAGTAGGGGTGGGTCCTTATCCCAAGTGAAGGAGTTTAAGTATCTCGGGGTCTTGTTCTCGAGTGAGGGTAGGATGGAGTGTGAGATTGACCGGAGAATAGGTGCAGAGGGAGCGGTATTGGGTGCACTTTGGCGCACCGTTGTAACCAAAATAGACCTGAGCCAGAAGGCAAAGCTCTTGATCTACCGATCAGTCTTTGTTCCTACCCTCACCTATGGTCATGAACAATGGGTAATGACCGAAAGGACGAGATCACGAATACAAGCGGCCAAAATGAGTTTCCTCAGGAGGGTGGCTGGTATCTCCCTTAGGGATAGGGTGAGAAGCTCAGTCACTCGTGGGAGACTCGGAGTAGAGCCGCTGCTCCTTCGCGTAGAAAGGAGCCAGTTGAGGTGGTTCGGGCATCTAGTCCCCCAGTCAGAGCTCCGCGACCCAACTACGGATAAGCAGGAGAAGATGGATGGATGGATGGATGGCTATTATGCTGTCACAACTAACGATGTACCTGGGTAAAGCTGTTCTGGATAAGCCTTCAGTCAAGACAGTCGCACGTTCTAACTCGGAGTCTGAGTATGTTTAGTATCAGCGTATAACATTGGCGACGAGCATGGAGTTTTCTTTCTCACCACCGTCCTCTTTCCTCGCACTGCCCGGCGAGCCTCCCGTTCCGTGGACTCGCTGAGGCATTCGAGACCTACATTACGGTCCTCAATGTGGACGCGCTGGCTGATGCACAGAAACGAGCCATGCCTGTCTCGGCATCGAGGGTCAGTGGATTTTAAAGAGCCTCGGTGACGCCGCTGCCTACGCGGATTGTGTGAGGTTACTGTCTGGACATTTCTCTGCCCCGCGAAGCGTGAGGGCAAAAAGGATTTTGTTTCGCCAGCGCAAACAGAGAGCGGTGAGTCCGTTCACTAATACAGCGCCGTTTTGCGGGGTTTGTCTTGCGTAATTGCGGCTCGTCATCACGTGCTACCAGGGCCCAGAACTGTCCTGCCAGGGGACAGACATGCCAGAGCTGTGGGAGACAGAACCATTTAGAATCTAGTGGTCGCCAAGAAGAAGTCTGGGGGGCTGCGCGTGTGCGTAGATCTCAGGGCTGTTAACAAGTTGGTCATCCCAGATAAATAGCCACTGCCCACAGTGGAGGAACTGATCACCCAGTTTTACGGCTCTACCACCTTCTCCAAGTTGGACCTCCGCCAGGGTTATCTGCAGATCCCGCAGATGTCACCCACGCCGGAGTGTTTCAGTACACAAGGATGACGTTTGGACTCAGCTCTGCCCCCAGCTGTTTCCAGAAGATTATGACCTTCTTCACAGTTATCCCCGGAGTGGTCATTTATCTGGACGACATCGTGGTGCACGGTTCAACACCCACCCTCCACGACGAACATCTGTGCCGGGTGCTGGCCGACACAACCTCATCCTGAACGAGGAGAAATATGTCTTCTCCTTGACCGCTGTCGACTTTGTGGGGTTTCGCCTGACTGCAGAGGGCCTCAGCCCACTTCAGTCGAATGTGGATGCTGTGCAGCGTCTCCCATGCCTCGTTTCCACCAACGCAAGCCTAGTTCTAGCTCTCGGATGGCGCTAGAGCCGATTCGCAGTTGGTTCAACTGGCGAGGCGTCTGAGAACCGGTTTGCGTTTCCTCCGACTTTTTCGCCGAGAGAGCCACGTCATGACGTCACTGTTAACGTCTCTGCTTTCCCAGCAACGCTAGCGCCAACTTCCACAACAGTGGAACATGATGTGTGTAAAAGTGTTGCTCCTGGCTTTCAGGCTACAAACAGCTGCTCGTCTTTAGTGCTATGGACACGATTACGTTGAAGCCCCTAACTGTGATAAAGTGATAAAGACTATACAAATAAAATGGACTTGACGTTAGAGCTGCATTAATAGTAGAGTACTTAAACAGAAGGGACCATTTGCCTTTTCTTCTTCAAAACTGTCATCTTGTATTATGTTTCTCGGTTGATAAAGCATAATGAAGCATTGTATGAAAAATAGAAATGTTTTATTTAAAAAAACTAAACATTAAATACACAATATACAGTAATCACAAAATGTAAAAGTATAGAGTGCAGTGTAATAAGTCCATGTTAATAAAGCTCCGATGGGCTGAGGGGCTCCTGTGAGCTGCAGCCCAGTGGGGGCGGTAGCTCCGCATTGCATCGTCCAGGGAAGACGACTCCATAAACTAAAACAAATGAAAAGTGCATTAAAACATGTCTCCATTACACTTTACTGTTTTTAGAAAGTAGCATCCTGACGTTGTTATCAAGGCTAATATCGGCTAACAGAAGCCTAGCAATCATAGCTCCTCATTTCTGATGATAGGAACATAACATTGATGTGATAATGAGCAGCTCGCTAAACAGATTAGAAATACAAAGCTGGTTGGCAACACGGAACATATTTATAAAGTGAAACTTACCAGGACCAGAGTGACAGCAGCGGATCATCAGTTTGTTATCAATTAGCTCCTCGTATCGTCCAGTTTGTTATCGATTAGCTCCTCGGTTCTGTCCCCCGCTGAAGACATCTCATGCTGTAGTTTTTCTAATAGCGGTTTGTTCTAGAAGCTCCTCTAGTTTATTGTGACCTTCTGCCGAGGACAACAACGCAAACAAGCGCAGTTTGTCTCGTCCACGGACCACTGTCACCTTCACGTCCACGGCGAATTTTTGTGCCAGAAAAGTGGTTCCTTCGCGGTGGAAACGCAAAGAACTGGTTCGAGATTAGGCCCAAGCTCCGAACCAGCCCTGAAAACAGCTTGGTGGAAACACGGTACCAGAGCCCACTTGTCCAGCCCAAGTCGCCTCATTTCTTGGAATGACCTGCGCTTCCTTCCCCAGTACTCTGCGACCACAGCCCCGCTACGCGAGCTGGATGCGCCATGGGTCTGGACACATGCCTGCTCGATGCCATGGCAGACAACAGACAGCCTTGAAGGACTTTCTCTTCCCTTATTATATTTATTTGTAATATTCGAGCGCCCCATCGCCTTCGCCTCTCGGGCCCTCAGCCCAGTGGAACAGAAGTATTCTGTAGGAGAGAGGGAGGCCCTAGCATGTGTCTGGGCGTGTGAACGGTGGCACATGTATGTCTATGGCCGACCGTTCACAGTGCGGACTGACCGCTAGGCTCTCACGGCCGTTCTTGAGACATCGGGCACAGGGCACAGGCCGCTGAGGATCCACCGCTGGTCAGAGAGGCTCCGACAATTTCACCCCACAGTTTATCCCGGGTCGTGAGAATGTAGTGGCGGATCTGCTCTCCCGTGCCACCTCCAGTCTCTCGCCCGACCCTGCTCCGGATGCCACATAGCCCTACCTCATCCAAATGCTCCATACCCCACTCCAGACTACAGTCTCCCTTCAGGACCTCCAGCCGGCCTCAGAGCAGGACCCTGCGTTCTTTCAGTTCCGCGCATTCATCCGCACTGGTTGGCCTCCAAAGGTTCCAGAGGACCTGGCACCTTTCTATCGGGTGAGAGAGGAACTGTCATCCTGGGGCGAGGTCTGCGTAGCTCGTGGACCGTCGTGCCCAGTTGCCTACAGGCACGCATCCTGGCCATGGCCCATGAGGGCCGTCTGGGCATCGTTAGAGTGAAGCAGAGATGTCGGGGCCTGGTGTGGAGGCCGGGCATAGACAGAGACATTGAGGCCACGGTAAGGGACTGCACAGCCTGCCTCGTGAGCGGCAAAACTGGTCCTTCGACACCACTGCCATTGCAGCCACTGGGGCAGTACCCCAGCACTACTCATGATGGGGCATGAGATCCAGCTGCCCTTGGATCGGCTGCCCTTGGATCCACCGGCACAATGGCGGGACAGAGTCATCAACCGCCAACGTAAGATGAAGATACGTTACTGACAGAATACAACGGGCAAAGACACCACTCATCAAGGCCTTAGACTGGGTCAGAGTCCGTCGGGCTCACAGGGACCACAGGTTGCTGTCGTTCTGGTTCTACACCTATGCAGGTTACCGAGCAACTGGGGCCAGCAACATTCCTGTCTGTCTGACGGGTTGCGGTGGCATGCAAGCCGCCTTCAGAGAGTGACACCGCCCAGCATCACAGCAGACCTGAGGGCTGGCTCAGCCAGGCTATGGGGCGGACAATCTGGACTTTCCAGCTGAGCAGCCTCCACCTCCCATCGACCACCCGCGCCCAACGCCAAGCCGAAGCGGCCGCGGCTGAGTTACCTCAAAGACTTGAGGAATTGAAAAAAAAAAGTATAATTAATAATTAAAAAATTACAAAATTAACAAAATATAAAGCTTTTGTGTACATACAATATGTATATTGTCTT
>CM051006.1:7449382-7451882 GCA_027704905.1 Muraenolepis orangiensis
ACCTTTAGCCTATTACGCTTTTTCTGAGGCACCGCAGAGCATAGAGGCGCTTGTGTGCCTTCTTCAGCATGACCTCCGTGTTGTGTGTCCACGCCATGTCATCAGAAATCTGTAGTCCAAGGAAACGGAAGCAGCTGACGACTTCCTGGCTCCTGAAGTCCACAATGAGCTCCTTAGTCTTGCTGACATTCAGTGGCTGTCCTCACACCATCGCGTCAGCTGGACTACCTCATCTCTGTACTTCATCTCTGTACTCCGTCTCGTCGCCCTCGCTTATCAAGCCGATGACTGAGGTGTCGTCTGCAAACTTGATAATCTGATTATTGCTGTGTGTGGCAGTACAGTCATGTGTGTACAGCGAGTACAGCCGGGGACTGAGGCAGCAGCCTTGGGGTGCTCCGGTGTTGAGGACCAGAGTGGATGAGATGTTGTTCCCAATCTTCATCACTTGATGCCTGCCCATCAGGAAGTCCATAATCCAGTTACAGATGGGGGCGCCCAGACCTCAGTTAATATGGTATGTTCCTTGGTTAAGATGGTATGCTCCTCGGTTAGGAGGATATGTTACCCGGGTAAGATGGTATGTTCCTCGGTTAAGATGGTACGTTCCCCGGTTAAGATGGTATGTTCCTCGGTTAAGATACTATGTTCCCCGGTTAAGATGGTATGTTCCCTGGTTAAGATGGTATGTTCCCTGGTTAAAATAGTAAGGTCCCCGGTTATGTTCCTTAGTTAAGGTAGGTTCCGGTTCAGATGGTATGTTCCTCGGTTAAGATGGTATGTTCCCCGGTTAAGATGGTATGTTCCCCGGTTAAAATAGAAAGGTTATGTTCCTTAGTTAAGATGGTATGTTCCGGTTCAGATATGTTCCTTTTGGTTAAGATGCTATGTTCGCCGGGACCTTCCACAGCCAGGGATATTTGGTGGCATTCACTCTCTCTCTCTCTCTCTCTCTCTCTCTCTCTCTCTCTCTCTCTCTCTCTCTCTCTCTCTCTCTCTCTCTCTCTCTCTCTCTCTCTCTCTCCCCTCTCTCTCTCCCCTCTCTCTCTCTCGGAAACAATAGATATTATGGGATGGCTGGTCGTACGGGGCACATGGCTACGGGCAGCCCCCGTGATTGGGTGTAGTCGATTGCAAGAGCAACCTTATGTGAACTCTCCACTCGATGTCTCTCGTCGTCGTCGTCGCCGTTTCACCACACATGCTGTGCATTACAATTACAAGTTTTCATTGAAGTAGAAAGCAGGGGGAACCCACACAAACACACACGCTAGCCATCGCAAAAACACACACACACGCACACACACACACACACAGCTAGCCATTGCAAACAGACACACACACAGACACACAGCTGGCCATCGCAAACACACACAAAGACAGACGCTAGCAATCACAAACACACGCTGCCAATGCACGACAATTTGCAGACCTTTTGCAGAGCGAATTTAACTTTTTGCTGTCTCTTCGGTGCCAGAGGCTCACAGACGTTGGAGGTTGTTGGAGGTTTGTTTCTGGAATTGGGCGAGAGGGTGGGGGGGGGGGGGGGGGGGGGGGGTCTGGCAATGGTGGAATGGTGAACCAGAGAAAGTAAAACGTTGTTACGCACATTGTCCGTTCTTATGTGTGTCTGATGACCGAGTGTGGAGTGTGTTGTGGGAGTGCGGCGTGACCGCGGGTGGACGGCGTTTTCTTAAGAAAGAGGAGATGGAACGTCTTTTTTTGGGGGATTTGTAGTTTATGGACGCGATGGACGTTGTCGACAAAGTTTGCCATCGCGGGCGTGAGAACGCAACGGGTCTGGACGTGAGGGTCCTTCCACTTAGGGCATCCTCTTACCAGCTTAACTAGCGTCTTCCTGAGTAGACTGTTTTGCGTGTTAGTTAGATATTGTTCTATTGTTTGCCAACTTATTGTTCTTTTACCTGAACTTATTGTACTTCTACTTATTGTACTACGCACTTCTGATGACTTCTGGTGACGAGTTGTTCTCTTGCCTACCTTTTGTTAAACGCACTACTGTTAAGTCGCAGTGTGGACAAAAGCGTCTGCTAAATGACTGTGATGTAATGTAATGAGTAGTCGACTGTGTGTGAGTGTGTGTGTGTGTGTGTGTGTGTGTGTGTGTGTGGGGGGGGGGTGACCTCCCTCCCAGGACACTCTAGAGAGTTCTAGAACAGGTGGTTCAACTGCGGCGCTCTCTGACGGTGCCGCTGGCGTGTTATTCTTCAGGAGGTTATCCGGGTTTTTTTGGGAGAGGCGCTAGCTAGCATACAGACTCTCTCGCTGCCGCCGGCTGTTACGACGCAGAAGTATTCAATCGACCAGGAGGACGGAAAAAAAAAGTCAAGAGTCGGCTGTAGAAGACGGTTTTACGTACGTCTTTCTGACGTGTGTGGGGGGGGGGGGGGGGGGGAGTCCGAGTTTACCGAGCCACCGCCCGGCTGATGTCCAGGTAAAGGTTAAAGGTCGTTCCCCCCCCCCGGCCGTGAGTTGATAG
>CM051006.1:7476546-7481546 GCA_027704905.1 Muraenolepis orangiensis
AGTCCCTGAAACAACTGGGCACTGCCAAGGTGCCCTTGAGCAAGGCACCAGACCCCTACAACACTGCTCCCAGGGCAGCTGTATATACAATAGCTGGCCACTGCTCCTAATACTAGGATGGGTTAAATGCAGAGAAACTAATTTCACTGTGTGTGTGTGTGTGTGTGTGTGTGTGTGTGTGTGTGTGTGTGTGTGGTGTGTGTGTGTGTGTGTGTGTGTGTGTGTGTGTGTGTGTGTGTGTGTGTGTGTGGTGTGTGTGTGTGTGTGTGTGTGTGTGTGTGGTGTGTGTGTGTGTGGACATGTATGTGACAAATAAAGATTTAGAACAGTTCTGTCAATTAATCAAAGACGTTTGTTTGTTAAGTATTTTGGTGGCCTGTAAAAAACATAAAATCAACTTCATTCCCATTGATGAAATCAATAATTAAGAAGTGATTTGCCTGCTAAAGAGTTGACACTTAATAATAATAATGATGCCAGTTTGGTGTGCTAAAGACATAAGTAACCAAAAATGCAACCAAATGTAAATAACCAAAATGCACTGATCTTTGTGTCTGGAACACTTAATCTTAGCCATTGGGAAAGTTAACTTTTGCCGAACCACATTTGTCACGTCATTTGTAAGCTAGCCAATAAATCATTATTTGTACTGTTATGTTCTGCATCAGTGCCTTTTTAAAGTGATTTTCAAGTGAATCGCATTTCATTATCAATGGTTGTCCCTCACATATAAAGGATGCTATTAACGTTGACACACACACAACAATAAACACACGGCTGAAACAAACACTAACTCTTGTCGGCAAAGCAAACGCGATACGCCGCTAACGAGACAAAAGGAGCGAGGCAAGAGCCCGATGGGAGCACAGCTAGCCGAGTGTTTAGTATCTCACTCACAACCCTTTAACACGATGTGTTTATCTTTGCACAACCGAAAAAAAAGGGGGTCGACCCATGTTGGTCTCCTCCGGCCCTCCCCCCCCCCCGGCCCCCGCCCCGCGCAGACCCAGCCGCTCATCTCCGCTGGCGTCCATTAAATGGACACCAACTTGTTTTTCGCAATCAATACGCCCTCAACAGGTTTACCATCTGCTGTTTGACCTTGCTGCATTCAAACCCACTAACTATTCACATCACTCTCTCTCTCTCTCTCTCTCACCCTCACTTTTTCTCTTTTTCTTTCTCTCTTTCCTATCTCTCTCTCCCTCTTTCTTTCTCTCTCTCTCTCCCTCTGTCTTTCTCTCTCTCTTTCTCTCTTTTTCTCTCTTCTCTATCTCTCCCCCCTCTCTCTCTCTCTCTCTCCCTCTTTCTTTCTCTCTCTCTCTCCCTCTGTCTTTCTCTCTCTCTTTCTCTATTTTTCTCTCTTCTCTATCTCTCCCCCCTCTCGCTCTCTCTCTTTCCCTCTTTTTCTCTCTCTCTCTCTCTCTCTCTCTCTCTCTCTCTCTCTCTCTCTCTCTCTCTCTCTCTCTCTCTCTCTCTCTCTCTCTCTCTCTCTCTCTCTCTCTCTCTCTCTCTCTCTCTCTCTCTCTCTCTCTCTCTCTCTCTCTTCCCCTCTCTCTCTTTCTCTGCATCTCTCTCTTTCCCTCCCCCCTGTCTCTCTCTCTCTCTCTCTCTCTCTCTCTCTCTCTCTCTCTCTCTCTCTCTCTCTCTCTCTCTCTCTCTCTCTCTCTCTCTCTCTCTCTCTCTCTCTCTCTCTCTCTCTCTCCCTCTCTCCCTCCCTCTCTCCCTCCCCCCTCCCCCCCCCCCCTCTCTCTCTCTCTCTCTCTCTCTCTCTCTCTCTCTCTCTCTCTCTCTCTCTCTCTCTCTCTCTCTCTCTCATCCCCGTCCCCGTCACCTAGGCTACCCGCCCAGTCCTCTGAACAAGGTCAACCTGACTCTGATCACCATCATCACGTGCGTGGTGGCGGCCGTCTTCGCCACGCAGAGCGCCTGCACGCTGTCCGTCAAGGTCACTCTGCACGTGCCTGAGCACTTCGTCGCTGACGGTAAGCCTTTTTTTCTATCTACCCCCCTCCTTCCCCCCTCCCCCCCCTTGTTCATGGCCATAGGTGAGGGTAGGAACGAAGACTGATCGGTAGATCGAGAGCTTTGCCTTCTGGCTCAGCTCTCTTTTGGTTACAACGGTGCGCCAAAGTGCACCCAATACCGCTCCCGCTGCACCTATTCTCCTGTCAATCTCACGCTCCATCCTCCCCTCACTGGAGAACAAGACCCCGAGATACTTGAACTCCTTCACTTGGGATAAGGACTCCCTCCCTACTTGGAGTAGACAATCCACCGGTTTCCTGCTAAGAACCATGGCCTCAGATTTGGAGGTGCTTATCCTCATCCCAGCCGTTTCACATTCCACTGCAAACCGATCCAGTGAGTGCTGAAGGTCACATACTGATGACGCAAACAGGACCACATCATCTGCAAACAGCAGAGATTCAATCCTGAGCCCACCATACTGAAACCCCTCCCCTCCATGACTACGCCTTGAAATCCTGTCCATGAAAATCACAAACAGGATGGGTGACAAAGCGCAGCCCTGGCGGAGGCCAACATCCACTGGGAACAGGCCTGACTTACTACTGAGAATCCGGACACAGCTCTTGCTTTGGCAGTACAGAGATTGGATGGCCCTCAACAGTGACCCCCGCACCCCATACTCCCGCAACACCCCCCACAGTATTTCCCGAGGGACCCGATCATATGCCTTCTCCAAATCCACAAAACACATGTAGACCGGATGGGCATACTCCCAAGCCCCCTCCAGGATCCTTGCAAAAGTGAAAAGCTGGTCCGTTGTTCCACGACCAGGGCGGAATCCGCATTGTTCCTCTTCAATCTGAGGTTCGACTATCAGGGTTCCAGCACCTTGGAGTAGACTTTCCCAGGGAGGCTGAGTAATATGATACCCCTGTAATTGGCACACACCCTCTGGTCACTCTTTTTGAACAGGGGTACCACCACCCCCGTTTGCCACTCCTCAGGCACTGTCCCAGACTTCTACGCAATGTTGAAAAGACGTGTCATCCATGACAGCCCCTCAACACCCAGAGCCTTTAGCATTTCTGGACGGATCTCATCAACCAATGGGGCTTTGCCACTGCAGAGATGTTTGACTACCGCAGTGACTTCCTCCAGGGAGATTGATGTTTGCCGTCCTTCATCCTCCAGCTCTGTCTCTACCATTGAGGGTGTAGTTGGGTTAAGAAGTTCCTCAAAGTGTTCTTTCCACCGCCCGATCACTTCCTCAGTTGAGGTCAGCAATGTCCCACCCTTACTGTACACAGCTTGGATGGATCCACGCTTCCCCCTCCTGAGGCGCCGGATTGTTTGCCAGAAACGCTTTGGTGCCGACTGAAAGTCCTTCTCCATGGCTTCTCCGAATTCCTCCCACACCCGCTGCTTTGCCTCCGCTACAGCCGAGGCTGCCGTCCTCTTGGCCTGTCGATACCTCGCAACTGAGTCCGGAGTCTCACAGGCTAACATAGCCCGGAAGGCCTCCTTCTTCAGCCGGACGGCTTCCCTGACCACCTGTGTCCACCACGAAGTCCGAGGGTTGCCGCCCCTTGAGGCACCAATGACCTTGAGGCCACAGCTTTCAACCACAGCTTCAGCAATAGAAGCTTTGAACAATGACCACTCTGGCTCAATGCCCTCAGCCTCCACAGAGATGCCCGAAAAATTCTGCCGGAGGTGGGAGTTGAAGGTCTCCCGGACAGGGGCATCCACCAGACCCAGTTCACCCGCACTACATGTTTGGGCTTACCAGGTCTGTCCAGAGGCTTCCCCCGCCATCTTACCCAACTCACCACCAGATGGTGATCGGTTGAAAGCTCTGCCCCTCTCTTCACCCGAGTGTCCAAAACATGCGGCCTCAGGCCAGATGACACAATGAGAAAATCGATCATTGACCTTCGGCCTAAGGTACTCTGGTACCATGTACACTTATGAGCATCCTTATGTTTGAACATGGTGTTTGTTATGGCCAATCCATGACTAGCACAGAAATCCAATAACAAAACCCCACTCCGGTTCAGATCAGGTAGGCCGTTCATCCCCAACACGCCCCTCCAAGTTTCCCCATCGTCCCAGGAGGACTATAGAGTCCCCTTCAGGAGCCCCATGCAGGACTCCATCCAGGATGTGCAAGAAGGCGGGATATTCCGAACTGTTGTTTGGTGCATAGGCACAAACAACAGTCAGAGTTTTCCCTCCCATGACCCTAAGGCGTAGGGAGGCGACCCTCTCGTCCACCGGGGTAAACTCCAATAAAGCGGCACTCAGCCGGGGACTTGTGAGTATCCCCACACCCGCCCGGTGCCTCACACCCTGAGCAACTCCAGAGAAGGAAAGAGTCCAACCCCTATCCAGGAGTTTAGTTCCAGAGCCAGTGCTGTGCGTAGAGGTAAGCCCCACCAGATCTAATTGGTGGCATGTGATCCCGCACAAGCTCAGGCTCCTTCCCCCCCAGAGAGGTGACATTCCACGTCCCCAAAGCCAGTCTCTGTTGGCTGGGTTTGGTCCGTCGAGGCCCCCTGCCTTCACTGCCTCCTAACTGGCAGTGCACCCGACCCCAGCGGTTCTTCCCGTAGGTGGTGGGTCCGCGGGAAGGAGAAGTGGCCACGTTGCTTTTTCGGGCTATGCCCGACCGGGCTCCGTGGCTAACCCGGCCACCAGACGCTCGCTGACGGGCCCTCTTTCCGGGCCTGGCTCCGGAAAGGGGCCCCGGGCTTCCTCCGGGCAGGGTATCCTCACTTCTACTTGTTTGTTTGTCCATTAGGGTCTTTGAACCATTCTTAGTCTGGTCCCTCCCCTGAGACCAATCTGCCATGGGAGACCCTACCAGGAGCACTAGGCTCCAGACAACACAGCTCTCAGGTCCACAGGGACACACAAACCTCTCCGCCACGATAAGGTGATGGTTCCCCGGAGAGAGACTAAACTAAAATATAAATAAACTAAATATAAATGATTATTTTTAAAACTAAGCCACGGTCTCTGAGTTTGCC
>CM051006.1:7499046-7514046 GCA_027704905.1 Muraenolepis orangiensis
CCACACAGTTGCCCACAGCCCAGCCCTGGCCAGATGAATTCCCATTAAATCCCCATACGGCCGTTAGAGGCAGCGTGATGGATCTGCCCGGGGTCCGTAGGTGCTTCCTCCCGCGGACATAATGTAACAAGGCACCAGTGAGTGGCCGCCAGGTGAGTCATAACTCTCACCCCCCGTCACACCCCCCCCTCCTCTTATACGCCTGATCCATGAACCTTGAAATCCGGCCCGTTTCAGTCCTCCGTAGCGCATTATGAACCGCTGCAATTAATCAACGTAGCACGGCGGAAGAACCTAGCCTAGAGGAGGAAGTGAAGGAGGAGGATGAGAAGGAGGAGGAAGAGGATGAGGAGGAAGAGGAGGAGGATGAGGAGGAAGAGGAGGAGGTCGAGGAGGAAGAGGAGGAGGTCGAGGAGGAAGAGGAGGAGAAGGAGGTGGAGGAGGAGGTGGAGGAGGAGGAGGAGGAGGAGGTGGAGGAGGAGGTCGAGGAGGAGGAGGAGGACTAGCAGGAGGAGGAGGTGAAGGAGGAGGAGGAGGAGGAGGAGGTGGAGGAGGGGGAGGAGGAGGAAGAGGAGGCCAAAACGATGAGGGTTAGCGAGGAGTAGCAGTCCGGCTGCTCGGGCTTTTAACCACCGTGTTCGGGCCGTATAACTTTACAAGGCCCGCCGTGGCCTTTTAATAGCCTTTTTTTCATGATCCGCGTTTGTTTTCCTCACCAAAGTGAAAGTGAAAGTGATAGCGAAGCAGCGGTAAGGGGCGGCGGAGACCTCGCCGTCCTCCCTTCGTCAGAGGGAGAGGTAGAGGGATGGGTGCTAATCGTTGTTACGGCGCAGAAGCGCTATAGTGACGCTTCTAATGCACAGGGTGCTATATGATGAGCCCCTTTACATTTCATTACATTACATTACATTGCATTACATTACATTACATTACAACAAAGGTAATAGGTATTAGATCAAACTCGTCACCACCAGAGGTCTAAAGTGCATTTCATTCCTAATCTCATTCCTTTGGTGCGTATCGCACACGACGACCGCAGTTTAAACTGGGTTCAAGATTCAAGATGTTTTATGTTATGTTATGTTTTTCATGTTGCCATTTGCAACCAGCACAATGGAATATGCTTACTCCCCATTCCTTCCCGCAGTACGCATTTCTTACAACAATACTATACTATACTGTACTGTACTATAAACAACACTATAAACTATCTACAATATGCTAAATATCATAGATCAACTATAAACAACACTACACTATACTATGCTGTATACTATACAACACCATACTATAACATACTATACGCAATAAAAAGAACAATGAACTGACGGATGGATGATATATATACATATGGTGAATTGTGCCAACAATTTGTTTTAAAGTGCCAGTAGTGCAGCAGCATCATGAATACAGTGCAGTGCAGTGCAGAGCAGACCAGTGCAGTGCAGTACCTGTGATGACTCCAGAAAGTCTTTAAAAAATAAGTATGATGGTGTATGATAGTGTAATGTAATACGGGTGACAATGTTATGATAGTGGCAGCCCCCCCCCCCCCCGTAGTTCAGTAGGCACTAATTAAACGATTGGTAACAATACCTCATTGGAATTTAATTGTACCGTTCAACGTGACACGCCTTCTGCTAGCGGTAATATGAGCGTAGTGTTAACCTCTATCTCGGATTGCGTTCTCCTTTATTGCCGTTACCGCCGCCACCCTTTTTAACCTCCCGTTCCGGCGAGAGAAACATCTTAGTTTCTACCTACCCCACCTTATTGAATTCCGTTCCCCCCCCCCCCCCCCCCCTGTCCCCAGAGGGATGGGTGCTATTCGGTGTTATTGCACAGAAGCGCTATAGTGACAGGGTGCTATATGATGAGCCCCTTTACATTACATTCAATTACATTCAATTACATTCAATTACATTACATTACATTACGTTACGTTACATTACATTACGTTACGTTTCATTACATTTCATTACGTTACATTACATTACGTTACGTTACGTTACATTACATTACATTACGTTACGTTACGTTACATTACATTACATTACGTTACGTTACATTACATTACATTACGTTACGTTACATTACATTACATTACGTTACGTTTCATTACATTTCATTATGTTACATTACATTACATCATTACGTTACGTTACATTACATTACATTACGTTACGTTACGTTACATTCATTTACACGGCCCCACCCTTTGTAACCTCCCGCTCAGACGAGAGAAACATCTTCATTCTCCTAGTCCACCTTATTGAATTCCATCACCCCCCATATATCACCTCGCTCGGATGGATTTCCTATCAACGCCTCAACGACCGAGCTGAATCCTCGACTGCGTAACACGTTGACTCGTCTTGACTTTGACGTCGGTCTCCAAGGACCTAAGTGACTCTGACTGGTTATCCACTATACATACTCCAATACAAACGTCAGACACATGGGCACACACACAGGCGAGACCCGTATATCCGTGCACCTATGTGCACGGATATAGGCGTGAACCGAGAAATATAGATATATAATAAAACAATTGACAATTACATTTTTTTTACAGACAACAACATTGATTTTTCTGGTGAAGTTGTTCAGCTGTGTTTGACGTGATGCGTTTTGACCTGGCAAAAAAAACCTTTTACTTAAGCCTGAGATTAATACAAAATAACTAAGTAAATAATAAATAATTTGCTAGCTCCCTGGGGTTCGTACAACAATCGAGTCAACAGTTAGCATATTCATTATTAACCACAGGGTGGTAAAGTCCAAATGGGGTTACGTAGAAGGTGACAGTTAATTTATCCATTTATGGATCCATTCCCTGTCAGAAAATTGGCTGCAGTTCATAAAAGAGATTATGTTAAGAATGCTAATTGCTCACGAAATAACTTAATGATAACTGAATAATTGAACAGTCGTACTCCCCAGGTTAATTCGTATCTAGCTATCTATCTACCGATGATTTGTATAAATTTGTCTTTCCGTCTACGTTGTATATATCTCACCTCTCTGGTAACTTTTCCTTCGGAGATTAAATTCTGAGGACTTGCCGTGTTCGGAATTAATCCTCGGCCGTTGTTGTAGTTGTTGATGCAAATTTTCCACAGAGTTGCTGCTGTGTGAGTCTTTGACACGCTTGAGTAATTTTAGAAAGACTCCACCAGGACCAACGGGGCCTAATGTAAATGTAAATGAATGCACAAGTAGGTTTTAATTTTTTTAGGTTGGTGCTGCAAGTTCAGCTCCTCTCCTTACTGTTGACTGATTCTATCCCCCCCCCCCTTATTATGTTGCTTTCATAGCACGATATCATTTGTGTTGCTATTGTAATTTCTAGACTCCTCAGCAGCACTGCTTCGCCTTGTTCATTGAATCACTGTTCGGGCCAATTATCAATTCTCATGAGTATAATTTGGCTGCAAAAAACTTTATGCGTACGTAATCATTCCCTTCCAAAGTTATTGAAAACCGCTATTTGAAATGTTTTCAATAACGCTGTGTTGTTATGAAAAAATATATAATGAAGCAAAGTCATCAATGCCTCAGTTTGTGTGCTAAAGCTTCCGATAAATTGCTCCGGAAAATAAATAGCGTTTATATCAGTGTATTTCCCTTTAAATCATAAAATTGGGTCTATTTTTAAATTCCCGACAGCACAATTTGCTCTTGCTACTTGTTGTGTCTTGAAATCGACTTATATTTGATTCTGTTTAGCAATCCGTTAAGGCATTAAATCAACCTTTTATTCACAAGCACTCTGGATCCTGCGAAGCCTTGGATTCCTACAAGGCTGTTATTTTTGGGGTTTTGTTGTTCTAACCAAATATAATGTCACAGCATATTGGTTCAACTTCTGAGTTTCGAGTGCTTGTGACAAATGACACAGATTTGCTATCACTTCATATTCAGTATTTTCAGCGTATTTCTGCCACAAACGGTTGTAATGGGGCTGTTATTAGTTTTTATTAGCGATTGAGTGTGCCCCATCTCTATGAAATGTGGCGAGAGCTTGTGCTTCCTCAGGCTCCCCCTATGCTGCCATGGCAACCCACAAATTAGCTTTATCTCAAAATTACACCGGCGTTCCTGGCAGAGGGGTGGGGGTGGGGGTGGGGGGGTGGTGGAGCTCGAGGTGGAGTCCATGCAATGCTCTTTAAGTATTCACAGTGAGACTGTGGGAACCTGTGGTATTTTCGAGAGATTCTTCTTCCAAAGAAAATTAGCCCCTGTTGCCCAATAGTTCAGCTCATAGTTGTTGACAACCGCTAATCGCGGCTCAAGTTTTTCACTTGAGCATTGTGCTTGGTATGCACAAACAGGACCCCCCCCCCCCCCCCCTCCTTCTCCCCCCCCCCCCCTTAACAAGTGTGCTAAGATTGGTGTCAATGGCTCTAAATACGATGTCACAGGGTTCCCATTTCGATATGTGCTTAGCTAAGTGCAAGGCACCACATAAACGGCGTAAACAAACCATGACTCGGATTTACTCCGAAATCCCTTGAGGACCCAAGCGATACTAGCTATTTATTCAGCAAATTCTAGATATTAATACTGCAGCTAGTATCTTACTTATTTATCCAAAATAAAGTGAATCTTCTTCATTGGTCACATTCATGTACACATGTAAATGAGTTCTCTGCATACCCATCCTAGTATTAGGAGTAGTGGGCAGCTTTTGTATATAAAAGCTGCATATATATATATCTATATATATATTTATTTATATACTGCTTCCCGAGGAGCAGTATAGGGGTCTGGTGCCTTGCTCAAAGGCACCTCAGCATTGCCCAAGTTTTTCAGAACTTGAACCGGCGACCTTCCGGGTTCCCAAGCCCAAGGTCCAACCGACTAAGCTATCCTGCCGCCCATTTAGATGTCATTAATGAGCATATAGGGCATATAGTAGCATATAGCTTAAGCATCGTGCTCAACAGGTGTTGACAGGCGGACTGCCGTGACATTGGGGTTAAAACCACCATAGGCAGAACAAGTTGCATAGTAAAACTGCCAGGCAGCAGTGGAAGAGGTGGAAGGCAGTGGTGGACGCCCTGCCCAGACACAGCGCGGCCCACTTGAACCGTGACTGTGATACTCACGCAGACACAAACGCCGCGCAATATTGAGTTGATGAAAGGACGAGCTAGCAGGAAACACAGAGCATGTAGAGAGAGAGAGAGAGAGAGAGAGAGAGAGAGAGAGAGAGAGAGAGAGAGAGAGAGAGAGAGAGAGAGAGAGAGAGAGAGAGAGAGAGAGAGAGAGAGAGAGAGAGAGAGAGGGAGAGGGAGAGGGAGAGAGAGAGAGAATGGCGATTTTTTGCAGCCTTGTTAAGCCTCCTACCCACTCGGTGACCTTTAAAGTCCGACCTCAGCGGTTCGCGCTACACGGCTGGCCCGAGATGATCTTGATGATCCGTCTAGCCATGTCGACGTGTTGGCGGTCCACACTAGGGAGGCCAGGGAACACACACACACACACACACACACACACACACACACACACACACACACACACACATGAAGACTCTACCATCCGGTTATCCGCGCCTTCTCTGAAAACTCACCAAATCTCGCGGGAACACGGCAACTCACGTAGACAGGACGTTGTGCAACTTGTAGACGCGGCTAACGCTGTCTAGTGTGATCTATTGAACACACACTATAGTAGGTTGAACACACTATTGTAACTTGAACACACTATTTTAAGTTGAACACACTATTGTAGGTTGAATGCACTATTGTAAGATGAATGCACTATTGTAAGTTGAACTCACTATTGTAAGTTGAACGCACTATTTTAATTTGAATTGAACGCACTATTGTTAGTTGAACTCACTATTATAAGCTGAACACACGATTGTAAGTTGAACGCACTATTGTAAGCTGAACACACAATTGTAAGTTGAACGCACTATTGTAACTTGAACACACTATTGTAAGTTGAACACACTATTGTAAGTTGAACGCACTATTTTAATTTTAATTGAACGCACTATTGTTAGTTGAACGCACTATTTTAATTTTAATTGAACGCACTAGTGTTAGTTTAACTCACTATTGTAAGTTGAACACACGATTGTAAGTTGAACACACTATTAAAAGGTAAAAGCACAATTGTAAGGTGAACACACTATTGTAGGTTGAATGCACGATTGTAAGTTGAACACACTATTAAAAGGTAAAAGCACAATTGTAAGGTGAACACACTATTGTAGGTTGAATGCACGATTGTAAGTTGAACACACTATTAAAAGGTAAAAGCACAATTGTAAGCTTAATGCACTATTGTAAGTTGAACGCACTATTGTAAGTTGAACGCACTATTTTAATTTGAATTGAACGCACTATTGTTAGTTAACTCACTATTGTAAGTTGAACACACGATTGTAAGTTGAACGCACTATTAAAAGGTAAAAGCACAATTGTAAGCTTAATGCACTATTGTAAGTTGAACGCACTATTGTAAGTTGAACGCACTATTTTAATTTGAATTGAACGCACTATTGTTAGTTTAACTCACTATTGTAAGGTGAACACACTATTGTAAGTGAATGCACTATTGTAAGTTGAATGCACTATTGGCTGTTGAATGCACTATTGTTAATGAACACACAATTGTAAGTTGAACACACTATTGTACGTTGAGCATAAGTTGCTTTGGACAAAAGCGCCTGCTGAAAGACTTAATTAATATAATATACACTACACTAAATGTATTATTTTCCTCAAGGAATCAGAAACATAATTCAGAGTTGCATATGCATAGACTGCATTGAACTTGCCATGTGGTCGTGTTTTGTTGAACTGGAATGGCCTTTTTCAAAGTAACTTGTGAAATGGTCATTATAAATGCGTACGCACACACCGTTGCACACACTGATTAGAGCTACAATTCATTTCCTTAAATATCACTTTTATTTTAAAACGCAACGGAGCAGTCAGCTCACATGTAGGGTTAGGTTGTCTTGCTCAGGGACACGTTGACACTGGGGATCTAACCAGCAACCTTCCGGTTGCCAAATTACCTCCTCTACCCTCCTGAGGGGTAGAGCAACAGAGTGCAGTTCTGCTGGGTTACAGCAGAACTGTACGACTGCACGAGTGGATGAAGCTTTCAAAAGTGGATTTTAATAAGTGTACTTTTACAGTGGCTGGTCTAACACGGTGTTGATTTGAAACTTTTTACAGACACTTTTTTCTAAGAATGTGTGTCGGAGTCTGGACAGGAGGTTTTCGCTTGGCTTCCCGTCTGGAAAGAGTTGGGAGTTTGTGTTCGCCGTTGGCCAATTACGAGCTTACAGATCCTCCCCTCCAGCGACATGATGGGTCGAAACAAAGTGAAATACCCCCCGTTCACCCAGATCGAGCTTGTCCTGCTGTCAGACATTAGCGATATTAACCCAGAGACAACACCAACACATTCAAATGCATGTGTAAATATACGATTACACACACTGTTTCTTCTTTTATTCCCTCGGCTGCAGGAGAGTGTGGCTGTCACGAAGGCTATTCCCCCGATCCAGACAATAATCATCTCTGTCTCCGTAGTGACTGGGGCCGCAACGAAGGGTAAGTCGCATCTTCCTCATCGCTCTACATTAGAAGAAGCCGCCGCCACTGTAAATAGTTCCAGGATACACTGGATACAAAAAAACTAAATGGGACACCGTTAGATTAAGAAAGACTGGAGAAAGAAATGTGTTTGTTTCTTTTCTCGATTTTGATATGCTTTTATTCATCCTCCATACTGAAATGCATCCTTGAACTCATCCTAGCTAGGAGTTTGGAGCAGTGGTGCTAGCGTCCACCACAGGGTAGCGCCCCGGGAACCAACTCAACTTAGTGCCCTTGTCTTGCTTATGGGCAGGGCACTACGGAGTGTAAGCTTGCATGTTCTGTGGTGTGGAAGGAAAATTGGAAGAACCATGAAAGGAAAGCATCGACTCTCTTCACCTTCTTCTCTTTTATCGATTTAAACAAATAAAACAGACGAAAAGGTGTGTGTGTGTGTGTGTGCGTGCGTGCGTGCGTGCGTGCGTGCGTGCGTGCGTGCGTGCGTGCGTGTGTGAAAAGAGACGTCCTTTCACACACAACAGCAGACAACCTCTGTGTGTTGACGACTTTATCGGCAGAGCCAATAGGTTTCTCATCATTAAAGTGTTAGCAGATTGTCTTTAGACACTCCAGATCCCCTTTAATGAGCTGGAGGTGATTCTCTCTCCTACCCAATCATGGATCAAATCCCCAAACCCACCGCACTTTAGAATGCAGAGGAGGGACCGTTATCTGTTCCACGGACCACGTGTTCTCGGCTAATGACCTTGCTTCTGATGAACTTATCTTTCAAAACGAGCACTTTGAAACGATGCAGATTAAACTCTTCCATCGCATGTGCAAATTAATCAAAGCATACACTTTTATGTTCAGATACGGTTATGACCTTCCATAATGGAGAATGTCACCCTTTCCAAGGCATTCATTATATATTATATATATATATATACGTGTGTGTGTGTGTGTACTTGGATATCTTTTTTTTTTTTAAACTGCTGTCAAACGTATCTTTCAAATAATTGTTAAGAACTTGTTGTATTTTTTATGTACATTTTTGTATATATATATATATAACTGTGGTTTATAACACTTGTGGTTGTCTTTTTCCCTGGCAGTCCGTGGCCGTACACCAACCTGGAGAGAGGCTATGACCTAGTTACTGGAGAACAGGCCCCAGAGAAGATATTCAGGTGAGACAAACCATGAATGTTGGAGGCTGCTGTGTGTGTGTATGTGTGTGTGTGTGTGTCTGTGTGTGATGTGTTTGTGTACGTGTGTGTGTGTCTGTGTGTGTGTGTGTATGTGTGTGTTTGTGTGTGTCTGTGTGTTTATGTGCAAGTGTGTGTGTGTGTGTGTGTGTGCCTGTGTGTTTGTGTATGCGTGTGTATGTCTGAGTAGGAGGACGCAAGGGACACAGGCTGTTTCCAAAAAGCATACAGATGGACAGCCCGCAGGCAAATATAGACAAACTCCTGGAAGCACACACACACGGACACAGAGACACACACACACAGGCACACACACACACACACAGGCACACACACATAGAAAACACACGGAAACAGACACATACACTCACACAGACACACACTCACTCACACACATGACAGATGTGCGATGCAGAGCTGCAAATGGACGGAGAGCAGAGGTGGAGGCTAGGACCCTGCCTGTGGGTGGGAGTAAGAAGCCCTAGGGTCCGTCCCGGCCTGAGGTCTTTCTAGTGCCTCTACTGCCACTTAGGCTGACCCCGTCTTTAAGATGAGATTGTATTTGACAGGCTTCAGGACTAGCAGTGTTCAAATGAACCTTTTTTTGTCACACGTTGGACGGCCCATGAGAAGTTGGTATGGACGGATATAGTCCAGAATCACTGCATCAGACTGTTGGGGTCTGTAGGGGCATTTGGAGTTCATAGTTCATCATGAATTCAAAGAAAAATTGGTCCATGGTTTTATTTTGTAAACATGGTGACATGGTGTACATGAACTATTTGACGGGTCGTCCACAGTTTGTCAGACTGCAGGACTGTGTGTCTGACACTGTGGTCAGCAGCACTGGTGCTCCACAAGGAACGGTTCTTTCCCCATTCCTGTTCACCCTGTACACCTCAGATTTTCAGTTCAACTCAGAGTCCTGCCATCTGCAGAAGTTCTCGGACGACTCTGCAGTTGTTGGTTGTGTCAGCGAGGGAAACGATGAGTACAGGGGCGTCGTGGACTCCTTCGTTGAGTGGTGTGAGCTGAACCACATGCAGCTCAACACAGACAAGACGAAGTAGATGGTGGTGGATTTCCGCAGGAGGAAATCTACCCCCACACCCATTTCCATCAAGGGTGTGTCCGCAGAAGTTGTTCAGGATTATAAATACCTGGGAGTTCACCTGGACAACAAACTGGTCTGGGCCAAGAACTCTGAGGCCGTGTACAAGAAGGGCCAGAGCCGTCTCTACTTCCTGCGGAGGCTCCGGTCCCTCCGGTCCCTTTGTAACACGATGCTGAAGATGTTCTACCAGTCGGTGGTAGCCAGTGCCATCTTCTCCGGTGTCGTGTGCTGGGGAAGCAGGTTGAGGTCAGCAGACGCCAACAAGATCAGCAGGATTGTCAGGAAGGCTGGCGCTGTCCTGGGGGTCCAGCTGGACTCCTTGTTGGTGGTGTCTGAGAGGAGGATGCTGCGCAAGCTGCGTAGTATCCTTGACAACAACTCTCACCCTCTCCATCAGGTGCTGACCTCATACAGAAGCACCTTCAGCAACAGACTCATTCCACCCAGGTGTACCACAGAACGCCACAGGAAGTCCTTTCTTCCTGTGGCCATCAGACTCTTTAATTCATCTACCTCGGGTCGTGATAGGGACAGTGGAGACTCAGTGACCTGAAGTCAACACACTGTAAATCCTTTCACTGTAATTTTTCACTGTAAATTAAATTTCACTTTTCACTTTTCACATGTCACTTTTTCAGTACTCATCTGAATTTTTTTAATTTATTTATTACTGCCAATTTGCACTATACGCATTGTTGTATATTGTATATACCTACGTATTACTGTAATAATACTGTAAATTGTACAATTCATCTGTCTATACATTTAGATTTCATTCAGATTTCATTTAGTTATATTTTGTTTATACTAGTTTAGTTTAGTTTGTTGTTATTAGTTTTAGGTATTGTATATTTTTGCGTGCATTTATTCCCCCTGTTTCAACTGTTGCACCTTAATTTCCCTCGGGATAAATAAAGTCTCTTAAATCTTGAACTCTCATGAAAGCAGCCATACGTTGCGTGGTTGTTTGTTTGTTTGTTCATCCCTTCCGTCCTTCCTCCCTGCCATCCTTCAGTCATCCATTCATTGGTTATAACGTTAACTGTCTCACTTTCTCATTGAAGACCAGGTCACTAGCCATGGTTCTTCAAAACCCACTTGTAGCAGTGGACTCATGGCCTCTAGCCATTAAAAACGGCTACTCTGTGTTCATCTTGAGGACCAGAAAGCCGATGAGGAAACCGGTTTAATGTGGAGTTTTGTTCTTGGATGGTGAACAGAACAGATGGTACATGCTAGCGCTCCTCCTGAGTGTGTGTGTGTGTGTGTGTGTGTGTGTGGTGGCTGGTGTAACCTGTGGGTCCTTGATTCCCAAGGTGTGCAGCCTCACCAGCCCCAGACTCTAATCATCATGGTCATCTCAGGGACCACCACACCTCCGACGTTCCTTCCTGGTTCCCGGAAAGGAAATGTGCCACCACTTCAAACTCCTCCTTCTCCTCCTTCTCCTCCTTCTCCTCCTCTTCCTCTTCCTCTTCCTCTTCCTCTTCCTCTTCCTCTTCCTCTTCCTCTTCCTCTTCCTCTTCCTCTTCCTCTTCCTCTTCCTCTTCCTCTTCCTCTTCCTCTTCCACTTCCTCCTCCTCCTTCTCCTGATTCTCCTCTTCCTCCTCCTCCTCCTCCTCCTCCTACTCCTACTCCTGATCCTCTTCCTCCTCTTCCTCCTCCTCCTCCTCCTCCTCCTCCTCCTCCTCCTCCTCCTCCTCCTCCTCCTCCTCCTCCTCCAAATGGCAAAGAGGAGGGCTGGTGCATATATGGCAGAGGCATCATACAGTTAATTTCACATTCAATCGAAAACAATCTAAATACTATTTTCATTGCTATTGGCCAGTTTCTGAGCTTTCTCCGGTCTACTAGGACACCGAGTTTAATAGGGTTTATTTTTGGTATTTTCAATTATATAGCCGCCGGGGTTAGTTTGCGTTAAACGTGCACTGATAATGTTAGCTCACGGTTTCATGAATAAACCATGCCGATGCCGCTGAATGAAATACAGATGACTTGATGATGGATCATGGGAGATGTAGACTGAACCTCAGCTAATGCATTTTCGTGAATCAGAAAGAACACAGCGGAAAACATAACAACTGAATATTAACACAATAGAATTATGAGGTTGATTGGACCTATTTTGGGCCAAAGCACATCTATAATGCCAAAGCAATTTTGGTGTGAATAAGATGTTCCATATCTTGTTTTCTCGGGGTTTTTTCTCGAATCAACTAACAGAGCTCAAAACTAAAATAAAAATATGTGCAGACTAACGAGGTTATATAATTAATGGCCAGTGTTACTTTGAAAAGTTGTGCTACTTAGTTTTACTTGCCGGAGATAATAAGTCATTAAGCGCCCCTCTTTTTTTGTTTTTAGGTTTAGACTTTGTCGTACATGACTCAGTCTGACCCCCAGACGACGGAGACACACTATCCACCGGTTGACTCCCGTGAGAGCTCTCGCTTGTGTCTGTGATCCAGAAACATATTTTAACCGCCGCACCTTGTCTAATATTAGCATCTCCTAATGTATTGTGTCTTACTTATTGTGTTGAAATGAATAGGGTGGACGAGATAGTGTTGCTAGGTGCGAGGGTGTTTAGACTCCCAACGGAAAAGTAACTGGGTTTCCATCCCCAATGTCCGCAGTGAGTCTAACCTGCAGGGGTCGTTAGAATCAGAATCAGAATCACCATAGTCATGGTACAAGTTCAACTGAATTGTCTAGCGATCCCCAAGACACTCTAGTCAACCAATTCAAAATATACATTACATTTTGTAAAAAATATCTTAATGTCTAATATATTTATATTTTATATATATCTTTTGATTTCTTAAGCACATTTTAACCCAAATAGATACATTTTTGTTGTTTTTTTACGAATGAGACATCTCAGACATCCCTACAGGCACACATACACAAGTGTGACTTTCCAGCACATTAATACACTGCCGTGGATACATCGTTAATAAATAGTACTAAACACTTCAGGTCACCGAAATACGAGTCGCCGCCGTCGCAGTCGACCGACGTGTCAATTCAAGGAGGAACTAATTAAGCCAGTGTCAGGGTTGGAAATAGACGGGGCAACTGTGTCTGCAGGGACCAGAGGCTATTCCTCCAGCAGGGACCAGGGGGGGAGGGGGGGGGGGGGGGCACACAGCAGAGGCCAGCTATTCCTCCTGCAGGGACCGGGGGGGGGGGGGGGGTGTGGGGGGGCACACAGCAGAGGCCAGCTCTTCCTCCTGAGAGGGACCAGGGGGGGGGCCACACAGCAGAGGCCTGCTACTCCTCCTGAGAGGTAGCTCCGGCCACACCGTTGCCCTGACCTTAACCACATCCTTGGGGGAAGCTGTCAGGCGAATCCTCTGACAGAACCAAATGTCCTGTGACTGACTGACTGACTGACTGACTGACTGACTGACTGACTGACTGACTGCCAGGAACACCCATAATGAGTATTTGACGAATGTGTGGGTGTGCCTCCTCCCCTGTGGTATTTATCCTTGTGGGAGCACTTCACTGCTTTTTTTCGATTTGGTCTCTTCCAAAGTGTACGACGGTGAGGCGTACACGATAAGGCTCTTCCGGTAAGATGAAGTTAGCCCCATTTTTTGACCTACATGTATGCCAGCCAAATCAACACGTATCTCTGGTATGAATCTTTAAGATATGCGGCGCATATCGGTGCAGGCCGGCGTCGGATGGGTTCACCGTATTGGTAGGAAAACTGTCAAATGGGTCAGACCGAACGCCGCCAGTCGACATCCGAGTTCTGAATTTGTATTGCTTAGTTTTACGATTTTAGTCATTTGGCGGACGGGCATCAGGAAGTCTGCTGATATTGAACCCTTTGATTTGATTGCTTATTGATTTCCTAACCACTAACTACTACCACATCCCTTGCAATATTTGAATGAAATATAGCCTGTAACATATACAGTATATGTTGTATTACAGTATGTATTACAAACAATAAATACAAATAAATAAATAGGCCTGTATATGTAAATACAATAAAAAATAAAAATAATAATAATAATTATCCACCCATCCATTGTCTACCGCTTATCCGGGTCAGGTGGCGGAGATAATAATAACTATGATTATTATTATTTGATATAGTATGTGTTTATAAATATACAGAATTGAAATCCATGTCATGGTTTCGGGGGGCTAACTTGACATTATGGGGCAGCAGACAGCAGAAAGAGAAATGTCCTCTCCTCCGATATCCAGTTCCAGTATTGATCAGCCGCTGTGGCGACACGCAGCGCTACGTGCAGCTAAACTGCTACGATCGCAGGCCGCCGTTGGTGGCTAAAGTAAGCTAAATGTTTACTTTACTGGGCAGCACGATAGTGAAACAACGTCAGCATTTAACAACGCAAACCGCTTTCGGTAGATCCTTTATTTCCTCACATGCGTATCATTACATTACATTACATTACATAACAGTCACTCGCCACCAGAAGTCATCAAAAGTGCATTTTATTCCTAACAAGTCTCCAAGAACTGAACCTTGTTGTACCTTTGTTGTATAACTACAATAAGTTGGCAAACAATAAAACATTATCTAACTTCAACAAGCGACCTAGTAAGAAGACGCTAGTACGCTAGTAAAAGCTAGTACAAAAAGTGATAAGAGGACGCACTGTTGCAATGGATGAGCGTCGCTACCCTTGCCTGTGTGACCTCGTCGGCGTGACGATAATAGCGCATAACGTTCGCAGCCCTGAGCCATGCAAATACAGTCGATAACGATGGCGTACACTTTTAAAAACTCTTAAGCCAATTCAGGTTTATTCATAGAGCGCACTTCAAACACAAAGGCAATTCAGGGTGCTTGAGAAAAGAAAATCATATTTATATAAATAAATAAATAAATAAATATATATATATATATATATACAGTATATTATAACAAAGTGACGGTGAAGTGGAAAGAAAAGCCTTTCATCCATGAAGAAGTACCCATGTGGATAATTGGCAAACAAAAGGTGTCTCTTTATTACTACACCGCTTATTTCACTGGGGGGGGGGGGAATGGCTGAATCGGGCTCAGGTTGTGAACACGTTTTTGACCCAGGGGTTTGCATGCATCTCTTTCCCTTCGTTTAAA